>PVLC010002453.1:0-114696 GCA_004027655.1 Graphiurus murinus | reverse complement strand
TAGGGGTGTAGCTTGGAGGTAGAATGTCCCTGGGTTCAATCCCCAGAACCACAAAGAAACAAACAAACAAAAAACAAAACAAAACAGAAATGGAAGCACAGGTGAGGTCTTCTTGCCTGAGGAAGACAGGGCTGGCTGTCTCTACTGGGCTTGCATTCCTAACCTCCAGACTTTCTGAACTGAGGAAAGCTAAAATCTTAGCATCTACCAGGCAGAGTGCTAAGATTTTAAACCTTGTAAGCCTCATCTAACTTCCACCTTGATTCTGTAGGGTAGATAAAGTTTATAAAACCAAATATTCAGAAAGGACTTCAGAAACTCAGAGAAGCAGCTCTGGCAAGGTCTCAAACTTGGCTAGAAGGTATATTAAACTTCTAGAACTTCCATAACAAAATATCACAAACAGGGTGGCTTTAAAACAACAGAAATTAGCTGGGCGTGGTGGCCCACGCTTGTAATCCCAGCATTTGGGAGGCTGAGACTGGATGATCCGGGTTCACGGCCAGCCTCAACTACTTCCCGAGGCTTTCTGCAACTTAGTGAGACATTGTTTCAAAATAAAGAATAAAAAAACTAGGGCTGGGGGTGTAGCTTGGAGGTAGAATGCCCCCAGGTTCCATCCCCAGTACCGAAAAAAACAAAAAACAAAAACAACAACAACAACAAAAAAACCAGAAATTTATTCTCACAGTTCGAGAGACTAGACTTTTGAAATCCAGGTGTCCACAGAGTTGGTTCCTTCTGGGGTTCTGAAGGGACTATTTGTTCTGTGCCTCTTGCTCTGCTTGTGGATATACCCATTAATGTTTACCTCCATTGTCACATGGCATTTCTGTCTGTATGGCTTATTTTCCTCTTATAAGGACAACAGTCATGCACTAGGGACTACCCTGGTTCAATATGACCTCATTTTTTTTACTGGATTCATTTGAAAAAATAAAAAAATCGTATGCTCTCCCTAATATGTGGAAGCTAGGGAGAAAATGGGACATAAGAGGGACTCCGGATAAAGAAGGAGAAACCTTAGATGAGCAAAGAATTTGACTTAATGGAAGGTGATGGGGGGAGGGGGGCACCTTAATGCGCATGATGTACTTTCATGAACATATCAAAGTCAATCACTAAACTGAACTTGAGAAGGAGGGAGGAGGAGGGAGTGGGTTGGGAACTGGGGAAGGGTTAAATGAGAAATGTGTGCATGTATGCCTTTATCAGCTTGTACCTAACAAAGTTGTATGATTATAATGCACCAATTAAAAAAATAAAATTATAAAAAAGACCCTATTTCATAGGCACTGGGGGTGGGACTTTTAACACATTTGGAGAGGGACACAATGCAACCGATAGCAGAGGGATTTGGCTTCCAGAAATCTTGACAGTATATACAAACATGGTGGTGCACACCTGTAATCCCAGTTCTTGGGAGACTGAGACAGGAATATCACAAGTTTGAGGCCAGCTTCTCAGCAACCTAGATCCTCAGCAATTTGGTGAGACCCTGTTTCAAAATTAAAAAAAAAAAAAAAGAAAAGAAAAAGGGCTGAGGTATAAATCAGAGGCAGAATGCCCCTGGGTAGAAACCCCAGAATCAAACAAAGAGATAAAGTACAATTAAAGTGGGGATTTTATAGGTACAAAACAAGGCACCAGATATTGAAAAATCATTCTGACAGTCCTGAATATGTCCACTGGACAACAGATGAATTAATAAAAAAAAAATCATAAGAAAACTTGCACATATTTACATAAGCAATGGCTGAAGTAATGTGAAAAAATGTATAGTTCTGTAAGTACAGTAGATTATAGCACTTCTGTGAATGCTGGGTTCATCAAAAAATGAATTTAGGACTTACTTTTTAACTCAGTGAGTGCTGAGTGGAGGCTGAAAACATGTCTACCACCTCTACTTGCCAAGGGATAAGTGAACATCACCTCCATTTATCTACAGAAATAATTTATTCATTCTCCCTTGCCACAGTACTAAACATGAAATACTGAAATAGGTTTATGCACACACAGACACATGCATGCAAAGGACTCACAAAGGGGGCAACACTGGCAGCATGGTGTTAAGCAAGACATGAGATTCGACTGCAAGTTGTGCATTTTTCTCTCGAGTCTGTTTCAGTTCCTACAATCACTTCATGATTTAGTTTTAATCATTTGATACTGATTTCCACTGGAGAATCAAAATCAAAAGAAATAATTTAATTTGGGGACTGTGCTATATAAACATTGCCCTTCACATTATCCAACTTAAAATCTATACCACAGGACCAGAAAATTAAATTTTCTCATTGTTAAAAGTGAACAAAATAATTCAGCAGTATGCCTCCAGGTTAAGATTTCTCTAATTACCTTGTATCCTGAATTCTTAATTAATTATATTCTGAGGCATGAATTCCCTTTGTGCTCTGAGCCCGTTCTAAGCCGTTTTCAGTGCTAGGTGAATTATTTACACAGTAACTCTTATCTTTACATTTCACTTTTGTCCCGGAAATTGCTGCCCTTTTGGTCATTTTAATCTTCTTCCTCTCCAAGTCAATTTCCTCCCATTTAAAATAAGCATACTGACTGTTAGCCTTCCCCACACGAAGATCCCCTCACCTGTCACTGAATTCCTTGGTGACCTACTTAAATGCCATTTCTTTCTGGGTCACAGAAATGATACAGCCTTAAAGTCTCTGCCTCAAGAAGCAGCTCCTGAAATTGATCAGAGCCTTGGCTTCCTAGGAAGATGGCTGGGTGAGTGAGGAAGAGGCTTAATAGGAGTACTCAAGCACATCGAAGTCCTGGACTTGCTACCTGTGCAAAACACATTTACTTAAATAATATGCTGGATAATGCTCCCCAAAGTTTCCTCAGAAAACATGACTCCAGAGAGCACCTGAGCTTCAACACAGCTTTCTTTTAAATTAATTTTAAAAATCATTATGAACGGAACAGCTTCTCCAGCAGCTAGAGCAGATGTGACCCGGGAAATGATGAAAGCTCCTATTACACAATGCGGCCTACATGAAAAATCAGGAAAAATCACATAGGGCTACCATTTTGCATGCGTTTGCATGCTTATTATTAGTTAGACACTGTATTAAGTTCTTTGGGTGCAGTGTGTCCTTGTCCTCTTGTAATCAACCTATCTTGTAGATGAAGCAGCTGAGGGATGGGTTGATTAAGTAACTCATTCCATTTCTGGAACTGATAAATATCAAGTCTAAGTAAAAAATCGAAAGCAGTACTTTCCAGATGTTTAGGCACATATAATCACTTGATTATCTTGTTAACGTGTTGATTCTGATTCAGTGGGTCAGGGATTCTGTTTTTCTAGCAAACTCCCTGGTGAGGTCAGTACTCTGGTCCCTGGGCCACAGTTTAAGGAGTGAGGTGGCAGATCTTCACTCCACAGGTTAAGTAACGAATGGCTCCTGTCTCTGTTCCTTTTCGATTTTCAGCTGATGGTAACTCAAATGCAAATTCATGTTGTTAGGACTCCTTTGTGGCTTCCTACATTACAAATGTAAACAATATCAAGGTTTAAAGGTTATATAACAGCAATCATTCAGACATGCACCAAAGCATTCCGCCTTAGAGAATCTGCTTATTTTCTTTGCTGGACCTTTTTGCCCAAACGTGTGGCTGCGGAGCCAGGCAGGCATTTGGTGCCTCAGAAATTGGGTTCTTGATGGTTCTGCCAGCTAGCCTTCTGGCCCTCTTCCACATTCCTATCCTGAACCAACTATTCCAGAGAGGAATAGTGTAGGTGAGTATCCGTAGACCTAGAGGTTTAAATGGGCTAGTTCTCATGGTGACAGCAAAAAGCCATGGCAGTCCCCAAACCAGGATCTCCTGAGGATCCAGAGAATGTTATTAAGTTCGAGAATTCTAGAACATGAGGTCAGCTTCATGCACTTGGTGAAGTAAGTTGTGTAGGTTGCTACAGAGCATGTATAAGTATTGATGGGCCTATTATTTGGGGAAATCATTTTGAAGGTAATTAAAATGAGAAGGAAATTTCAGACTTAAAAAATAGACATATCCTTTAAACCTAAAATTTTGCTTCTAGAAATCTATCCTTAAGAAGTGCATATCTGCACTAGGAAGTTCACAGGAACATTGTAATATGAAAATGTAAAACAAAAGTCCATAAATAAAAGTATGATTTAATAAGTTAGAAGATGGCCATGATAGAGTAAACAATACAGACATTACATACATATACAGCCATGTAGCTTTGGATACCTGAAGTTATCCAAGATATTGTTAAGTGAATATAGCAAGTTTCAGGACACTTTATTTATTTTTTATTTATTTATTTATTTATTTATTTGCAGTACTGGGGATTGAACTCAGGGGCATTCTACCTCTGAGCTATACCCCCAGCCCTATTTTTTACTCTTTATTTTGAAACCGAGTCTCACTAAGTTGTGGAGTGCCTCACTAGGTAGCTGAGGCTGGCCGCGAACCCGGATCCTCCGGTCTCAGCCTCTCGAATGCTGGGATTACAAGCGTGCGCCACCACGCCCGGCTAGGACACTTTATTTTTAAAAACAAACTATTATTTAACTGTCTCCCATCTGTGGATATGCACTCATACAATGTCTTAATCAGTTTGGGCTGCTAGAATGAAGTACCATAGGCTTAGAGACAACAGAATTTATTTCTCACAATTTTTGGCAGTTGAAAGTCGAGAGCAGGGTGTCAGCATGGTTGGGTTCTGGTGAGGGCCCTCTTCAAGGCTGCAGGCTACCAACTTCTTATTGTTGTGTCACATAGTAGAAGAAAGGTGAGAGAACACCTTTATTAAGGGAACTAATCATGTTCACAAGGGCTCCACCCTTAATACTTGATTACCTTCTAAAGTCCCCATCTCCTTCTACCATCACACTGGGGGTTGGCATTTCCACACATGATTTTGGAGGGGCACAACACTCAATCTATAACATGCATAACTTATGGAGTCTTTCTTATCTAAACCCCTCACAGTTATAAGGTTGAGTGGGAAGCAAAGGAGGTTACACTAAGAAATATAACTAGTGAACTGAAATCTTGTAAATAGAGTCTCCTCTTCAATATCACTCCCTGCTTAGTACTGGAGTCTCAGGTCAAAGTCTGTACCACTCTGGCTCTAGCTAGTTGGGAGCTTGTAAACCTAGTGACAGTCAGTGCAACTAATTTCCAGTCTCGCAAAGATGCAGGACTTTAGGAAGCCTGAGAAAGTGATATGAGGAAGTTGGCCTAATCTTGGAATGCTATGGGAGTGCATGGAAAAGCTAGTAGATCATAAGACATGTAAAAAGGAAACTATCAAGGAGGACTATAAAAAGGCATTTGATAAGAGAATAAATTCAATATAAAGGATTAAAGAATGGCATATATATATATATATAAAATGGCATATATATACATATAAACACACACAGACATATATACATATGTCTCCACATATGTATATGTGGAGAGAGAGAGTATGGCCTTGAAAAATATACTGTGATAAAATACTGGTGGTCATTATTAAAGGCATATAGGAGTTCCTTATGATAATTTTTTGCCTGTTTTCATTTTCCCAGTTTTGTAATAACCTTGCATTGCTTTGAAAATAAGAAAAAGTAAAACAAAGAATACAGGCTGAGGAGTCCTAATCCAAAAATATAAAATCCCAAATGCTCCGAAACTTGAAACTTTTGAGCACTGATATGATGCTGTGAGTTGGAAAATTCTACACCTGCCCTCATGTGACAGATTGCAAGTGTGCTAAAAATATTATATAAAATTATCTTCATGCTATGTATATAAAGCATATATTAAACATAAATAAGTTTCATGTTTAGACTTGGGTTCTATCCCCAAGATATCTCATTTTATATATGCATATATTCCAAAGTCTGAAAAAAAAAAAGAAATCCAAAGCACTTTAAGTCCCTAGCATTTTGAATAAGGAATACTAAACTTGTAGTACAAAACACTGAAGGAACACTTTTACAAAAAACAGTTTTTTAAAATTTTCTGTTTTTAAGTCACTTGTTCCTGCTCAGTTTATTAGGCCATTTAATTTTTTGTGCCAGTTTGTTCCAAATTATCACTTACTGCTTGATATTTAAATTGCTTAAAATCTTCTTTATTGAGAACAGTATAGAGTAGGCACAATTGTCTGAAAATTAATTAGAATTTTAAAAGCAAAAGAATGGAGACAGAAATGGAAAAAATAGGTCAGAATAATTAAGCTGTGCATGTAGGTTAGAAAAGTGCCTTTTTGTGTCCCAAAACTACTGGTCACCTCAAACTAACACATAAATCACTGATTTGCCAGAATAAACTTGCAGTTACCCAGGATGCTTTGGGCAGAATTATGTTGGCCAAGTTCCTTTTTTCTATAGAGAAGGAAGGGTAAAAATTTGAGAAATATCACCATGTGGTCTACTCTGAGGGCACCAGCCTACTCACAGTGTAAATTATAAAAAAAAAAAAAATCAAAATTGTTCATTGTTAAGAGTTTGGAAAACAGGGGTGTCAATTTGGTGGAAGTTTTAGATGCATAAGTTTTGGTGCATAAAAAAGTTAACATGGAGGCCTGTTACATTTTCAAAGGCTTGCTTGTAAGGTTGGCTGCTGACTGGTGTGTGGGAACTCAGATTTAAGGAGGACTCCCACCATTTCCAGAACTGATAAGAGCGATTCACTCTTTGTGCAAACAATATCATTTATTGAATATCTGCTTTTTCTTCTAGGGGTCTGGAATTTTGGAACATCCCAGATACAGCCTGCCAGCATGACCATTCCCCAACAAATCCCTGAATTTCTAATCAAGTGTCTCTTGTTTGGTAATATTTCACACATGTCACAATTTGTTTCTGGGGGTGGAGGGGAGGAATTAAGCACAATATGTGTGATTCCACTGAGGGAGGACCCTTGGAATCTTTGTTTGGTTGTCTCTGAAATTCATCTCATGAGCATTTTCCTTTTGATTTTTCGTTGTATTCTTTCATTACAATAAATCATACCTCTGAGTATGACTATATGCAGAATCCTGTGACTCCTCCTAGTGAATCATTAAACCTGAGAGTGATCTTGGGGACCCTGACTTAGGGATAGATTAAAAAAGAGAGAAGCCTGGCATGGTGGTGCATGCTTGTAATCCCAGCATTTGGGAGGCTGAGACTGGAGGATCCAGGTTCACGGCCAGCCTCAGCTACTTAGTGAGGCACTCTGCAAATTAGTGAGACCCTGTTTCAAAATAAAGAATAAAAAATAGATTTCAGGGTGTAGCTCAGAAGTAGAATGCCCCTGAGTTCAATCCGCAGTACTGCAAAGAGAGAGAGAGAGAGAGAGAGAGAGAGAGAGAGAGAGAGAGAGAGAGAGAGATATTTCCACAGAGAGCTATTTCCAAGCTAGGAGTCAGCTGTTTTATCCTAAAGAACCAGTAGAGAATGCAGATGGACAAGAACTGTCTTTTCCCCTCCTCTCAAGGGACTATTGATATTTCTTAATTTACATCTCTGTGGTTTCTCTACAATTTTTAAAGTACTGATGAAAATTTATACCCATTCTCTTCCTTCAAAGAGTGGCCATGTGAAGAACATGCATGTAAATATTTCCCCGCTGCTCGATGTGTAAGCACATATTGTGGTATGGGGTTGAAAGGTAGACGACTTTTCAGCACTTGCTTTTCTTCAAATCCTTATTGAAATTGCTAAATTCATCAAAATAAGGGAGAACTTTGAAAAGGATTAAGATGAAGACATGATTTTTCAATCAAAAACATTTAATGAGGGCCAGGTATGTTGGTGCACGCCTGTAATTCCATCTACTCAGGAGGCTGAAGCAGGAGAATCACAAGTACAAGACCAGCCTGGGCAACTTAGCAAGACTCTGTCTCAAAATTAAAAAAAAAAAAAAAATGGACATGAGGGAGGGCTGGGTATGTAGCTTAGTGGGCTCAATTCCCAGTACTGCAAAAATAAAACAAAACAAAAAACATAAGGAAACAAAAAACAAAACATTAAAATAACTTAATGAGAACCAGATATGTCATAGGAATCTGTGATTCAAGATAATGTTGTAATGTTGGCACTATTTCAAGTAGCTTATTGTGTAGCTGGGGAGCCCTTGCTGAAGCCTTTGGCATGAAGGTTGGCTCATACTGGCTTGTGAGAGCCTCCTGTTAGACTGTTAAGACTCTCAGGGATCTTGTGAGACAGTTCCTGTTACCTTTGTAGCTTGAAGTCAGCCAAGATAGACGCATTTGTACCACATAAATTGATACATGCTACAAATTGGTGTCTTCAGCTATTAGACAGTTGTGAAACACTTACCTGCATACCACGGGAAAGGGATGTAGGCAATAGGCAGAGGATTGCTGTGCAGTGAGTACTATCCAAGGTGAGTTCTTACCATCATTGAAGATTTCAAGTAAGAAGAATACCAATGCCTAGCTGCAGCCTTTCTCTTTAAGTTGTGGCTCCTTGGCTCCAGAACCCTAGTCCCAGCAGGGCAGGTGGAGATCTGCTGCTGATGCATCCAGAGGCTTCTCTAGTAATACCTCTGAGCCTTTTCTTGCTGGTACTCAGACCACAGGCCCTGTCCCTCCTTCACCAAGGTAAGGCACAGAGCATTAGCTCCTCCCTTTCTAGAGTTTTTGCTGGTCTCATGATAGCTTCTCTTGATGTTACTTCCTTTTTAAATTATCAGTCTGAGTCCTAATTCCCTTACAACTTATCCTATTTGTATTTTATTTATTTGGTGGTACTGGGGATTGAACCCAGGGGCATTCTACCTCTAAGCTACACTCCAGCCCTTCTTATTTTTCATTTTCAAAGAGAATCTCACTAAGTTGCTGAGGCTGGCCCAAAACCTGAGATCTTTCTGTCTCAGACTCCCAAGTAATGAGATTACAGGCATGCACCACCACACTCAGTTTACCTTATTTACATTTTAACTGACTTTCACTCCATACAGAACAATTCTGGAGATTTGGATGAAAACTCAAGTGCAAATTGTGCTCTAAACTTTTGAAGAAAAAATTATTTTAAAGAAGAGACGTATTGGAGCTGCCAATCAGAATTTTTACAGAAGCAGAACTTTATGAACCTTATTTTTCTGGCCTCCAGCACCTCTTTCATTCTTCTCATCAGGAAAAAATCCCACAGGGTATATGCCCAGTAAGAAGTTACATAAGATGTCAACATATGTGTACCAGGGAAAATGGGAGTCTTTTTAGAGATTAAAAAAAAAAAATCTCTGAGGGGAAAAATAAAGCCATACAACCACAACAAAACAAAAATATCCCCTTCAGACCACAACCCTCACTTTGAGTGGTAGACCAGGGTTAAAGAGCCAAGCTCTTCTTCCTCCCTATGTCCTGCAGAATATGCCTGCCCTCTTATGTGGCATGTGAGCAATTAACTAAGGACAAATAAAAGGAAAGACTTAAAAAGAGGCAACACAATGGCTAGTTTCATTTTTTTTCTTTTTTACTTGAAAACTTGTTTTAACCATCAAATTTTGGCAGTTACAAACCTGTACACTTTGAGTTTTTTTTGTTATTTTATTTTATTTTTTTTGGTTATTTTTGTCATTTTTTGTTTTGTTTTTCTTTCATTTTTTAGAAAAGGAACACAAGACTGAATACTGCCAACAGCAATATCTTCAGGAACAATCCATTTCCATAAGGGACAAGATTCACTTCAAGTGTTAGCTTTCCCCTTTGCATAAAGTTTGGTGTGTGATGCATGTGCAAGTGTAGGCGAGTGTGCATGTGTGTGAAGAAATGACATACCTCATTCTTACTCTGAAATGGCATAAAAATCAGCTACTTAATAACCGGGCAAAACACATTCATCTTAAAAAAAAAAAGTCAATAAAATTATTTTCTTGCGAACAGAGAAAGTTAAATGAAAACATTAAAACCAAAGAAAGGTTACAGTACATTTCAAAAATGATTACAAAACATCATTTTCAAATCTAAAATCCTCTTTTCATGTGTGTAGTTACCTCAAAAGTTTGCAGACTGACAGCATGGATGACTTAGAATTATATTCGACCCTCCAAATTAAAGCATCCTGATAGGCATCAAATATAGTATCTACAAAAGCCTGGAAATTTGAAACCATTTATATACAATTTTATAAACATTTTAAACACCAAAACATACATCTTTTACAAACCAGCCTGTTTGCAACAGGAAAATGTACAAGACAATCTCTGATACAGTGCTTAAAAAGAACTGCTTCCATTTCCAAACACATTTGTCACTCCCGAAATGCAGTAGTATGGGCTCATAAAATTGTTAAATAGTAGCAATTCAGGTATTTGCTTGCTGGAAGGGTACTACAGTACGTACTAATGGGTCCAAACACACTCCAAACGACTATACGATTCTCTAGTGCATCCTAAACACTGGAAGAGACTAATTATGGCCTTTGTGTATTATTACATACTTGTAATTATTGCTTTTCATTATTACACAAGGAAAGAAATATCTTATTCTTTTCCTATCTTAGCCAGCTGGCTAAATATTAACTGATGCCAAACCCACACATGGCGACTTTAAACCCCAGCATTATACAACCAGAAGCTAAAAGACATTGTGGGTTTTCATCAGAATAATGTGCAGTTGAACATTGCAAGACACAAACCAGCAAAAACACATAACCGCCTTCTTATGGACCACACAGAACAATGACACTGAAGAAATGCCTTTTGAAGTCTTCATTTCCCATGGGTTGAAACCAAAGGCATGAAACATAAGAGCCTAACCATGTTAGCTAGCAGTATCTGTGCACTGACAGGGAAAGAGAGTGAAGAGGCCAGACACTGATTTGGACAATCCATGCAAAATACAAACTACTTTTTCCTGAATTATTTCACATGAAAGCAATGTCTGGGTCTTAAATGATTTATGCTGATCATCTCTTTCCTCAGTCCCCCTGATTTTGATGATGCATGTAGACACGGCATTGGGAGGGGGATGAGTGTGTGAAGTAAACAGACAGCCAGTGGGATATATGCTGTATTTGCCTTTCTCCCCAACCCCCAGATTGTGCCAGTGATTTCCAAGGGCAGTTCCAGGAAAATCCCAGATTAAATTCTCTTTTTAGCTCTTCACACTGGTTCTCTGATAGGTCAAGCCTCAGATGCATGGGCTTGACCTACTTATATTACTAAGTTTTTGAGCATGGCATTTCACAAATGGGCAGGACATGGGTGCATGGAAAGTTGACATGGAATGGAACTCAGCAGCAAAAAAACTTGTAGATGAAAGGGAAAAAAATACGCACATACTTTATTCATCTTTTATTCCCTATGGCTCCTGATTATTGTAGGACAAATGCCAATGGTCTTGCTACTTTCAACCTAACCAGAATGTGTGCAATGCAAGCAAAGTTCCTATAACAGGGTATGGGACATGGCTTCCATACAGTGGCACATATATGTCAAGAAAAAGGGACAGGTATTTCCGTGTGGTTCATCATGGTGGAGGGGGTAAGAACAAACTGCCTCCAGTGCTGGTGGGAAGAAAACAAGAAATGTACCTGATAGGTGATATTATAACTAGTTTCACTAAAATTGATGGCTGGTCTGAGTTTAATTAATTAATTTTAGAAACATTCTTTTGGCAAAAGCAGCATTTTGATGAATGTCCAAAGAAATGCGTGAATTCTGTAAGAGTACCCTTCCTGGGGTTGGAGGTGCTTCAAGGAAACAAAATAATGAGGCTTTTAGAGAAATATTCTCCATGAGTTTTATTTTCTTGCATATTCCAAAGAAGAAATGGTGGAAGTCAGAGGGAACAGCAGAAGCAAGTGGCTGCCATGCTCAAGGAAGTCTAATGGTGAACAGTGTTATGTAAAGAGAATATTGGCTAAATGGGTGCGTTCTGGTCTTTCCAGCTACTTCCTATGTGAGCCTGGGCAAGTCTCTTCCCTTCTCTGAATATATATCATACTTATAATATATATGAAGGTTGAACTAGAAAATCTTAAGAACCCTTCCAATTCTTTGAATCAATGGTCATTCTACCTGGTTCTACCTTGGCCTGACTGCAAACCATTTTATAAGCTACAGGAAAATCCAATTGAAAGAGATATCATGTAATTAAAGATAATGAATCAAAACAACAGGTTTGTCTGGTATATATTTAGCTGCAGAGCTATTCTGCATAAAATCAGGGTATGCTATCCTGAAGGAAGAGGCATTTTATATATAGGTCAGAGCAAAGGGTGGGCACGATTTTCTTTGATGACTTCACCACTGTATTAGCATCTATTTATGCCTTCATTACAGTGTCACTCAGGCATTCCCCCTGGAAGAGATGCTGGGTAAGCAGAAGTCACTCAGGGGCATTAATCTCCTTCTACTATTTCCTGGGGGCAAGAAATGAATTGTTAGTTTTACTTTGATGGTTTTTATGTCATTGCATTATTAAAAGTGTAGCAGTGATTCAATTCTAGACCATTAGTTTGTCATTTTCTGTGATTCTTGCAAATGTGCTTCTCACATAAGAAAAATGCCAAAGATTTTATTCTCAAGAGCAGCCTTACTGGGATTCATTTATTTCAAGACTATAGTGTGGATAATGCCTCTGTGAGTCGGTCTGACCAAGAGACAAGAAGAGAAAGGCTGAAAACCCTGTGAAGTGTATCCACCTAGTCAGGATGTTTGGGAATGAAAAGAGATTTTTTTAAATGAAAAAAACATCAGAGACACTGAATTTAACAAAGAAATAAGTGTTTGAAGCAATTGAAATAACTAAAAATACATCTGAGTGGATGACAGGCAGACTCAAGACAGGACAATTTACATACCAATGCCAGATGTCATCAGAAACTATGGACACAGAGATTTGCTCATTAAGCAGGTAGTGCAAATATGCATTTATTTACCATGGCCATTGTGTGGGTGGCCATATGTGATTGAAGCAAAGGAGGAAAGTCACTCAACTTGTCAACTTTAGCTTTTGAGAATTGGGTTCTTATTGTGTTTCCAGTGGAATGATTCTCCTGTCAGTTTTGGAGAGTCATGGCCAAAGTCCACGTGTTAGATGGGAGGAAAACCCCAGGGTGTAATCAAACATTACACCTTTTTCAAATTGAGGTTAGTTCTGGAAAATTATAAAATACTGTTTTTAAAAAGCACAGTTTTGCTTTACATTAATATAAATGGCAGTACCAAAATAAAGTTAACTGAATCAGAGTAAAATATGGCATTTGGTGTTTCTCTAACATCACAGAGATTAGAGAAATTGGAAGTTACACCGTGTTTGCCGGTGGGATTTTCAACAAGGTCCATTTCCTCAAACCTTCAGGTTAGCTTTCCTCAAGAGCAGCCTTATTGAGTGCAAGCACATATTTGTACATAGGCCCAGACACACACACACACTATTATAATTTATACACAATAACTAATCTACTTCCTTCTTTTAAAAACTGTAATTGTATTTATAATGATGATGCTACCAATTTAAAATAACACCTTTTATCTGCATTATCAAGAATTGTGATTAACCATTCTGAAAATTTGTAAGTATCAAATTTTCTCTCCCCCTGCCCCAAATTTGTGAATTCTATTTAAATTTCTAAACATCTCTCATTCTAGAGAAAAATATACAGAAGCCAATTTCTGCAGAAGTATTAGAATTTTACCCATATCCAGGAATATTTACTGGGAAACACAAAGAACAGATAATCACAATCTTGCTAATATTTGAACATTAACCTCCCCAACCCACAAGGTGGAACCCATATAGCCTTGCATCGTTCTTCCTCAATAACTTTTCAAAGATCATAAAGCCCAACTATATTATCTTGGATGCTTAATATAAACAAAAAATAAAACTCAGCATACTAAAAATGTTACCTAGTTTTATAGCTGAAACGTGGGCAGCTTATTAAAAAAAATAGAGTTGATTTTAAGGGCTTCGGCCCATTTCCTTGTTTAATATTTGCTTCTCCTTTCTTTTGCCTAAGAGACTAACTTTCCCAACAATCACAACTACTATTTTCACTTAACTATTTTTCATCCCATTGGCTCACAATGACATGCAACAATACCTCTGCTATTGTTGCCGGCTATTAATACTGCAAGGGCTGATGCTGCCACACTTTCCAGGGCAAGATACTGCACAGGGCCACATAAGACCTCCTGTTTAACTTGAGATCACTCTTTCCTTCCTTTGCATGCTTAGCCATGAACATAGGGCTATCAGTCCTAGCTCAGAAACAATTTCTGAGCCTTTCCTTTTCACCCAATTGGAACCAAGCTTGCTTGGGACAGTGTAACTGGTGACAAAGTTCCTCGTGGAAAATACTGTATCTCCACAGACTGAGACACAAGCCCAGCTGGTCTCCTTCCACATCCCCAGAGGCAAACAGGGCAAAGCACCCAGGGTGTGCTCTACACTTGGGTCTGGTGCTGGGTCTCCCCAAAGGGGATGTGAAGGCTGGCGAGGCTGAGCTCCCCCACGCTCTCGTAGTCACTCATGGCTACTTCGGAATCCTCAAAGCCACAGTTGGCCGACACGTCTGAGGATGAGGTGCCTCTGGAATTGTGCAAGGACAGAGACATGCTGTCTGCTGGGCCCGTGGCCTCTGTGCCCTGGTTCATGCTCATGGCAAAAGTACTGAATTCACAGCTGGCAGGAGGGCCCACGAAATCCGTTTCATTGGGGAATGGGTGAGGAGGGAGGTACTGGCTAGGATGGAACTGGGGCCTTCTCCTGCAGTCTGGGCTCAGTGTGCTGGCCAGCGACACAGGCTGGGACGGCGGCAGGGCCTCATATTGATCCGGGAAGTCCTCCGGCAGGGGCGGGGGCAGCTGGTCCTGACTTAAGAACTCCTCTTCATGAGGGGGTGGATATTCGCTGTCGATGTCATACCCCCCCAGGTAGTAATCGCTCTCCAACTCCCGCGTGCTACCCTGGTGCGCAGACCCTCCATCCTGGTTCTCATAGTTGGGCACTTCCTCTATGTCCGACAGGCGGGCCCCTGGCATCCAGTCAGAGGTGTCCCAGTGATAGGCTGTGAGAGAAACACCACCACAGTTAGTTTCTTCCAGATTGTGGTTAGGGCAGGACTGGAAAGTGGCAGAGACAGGACCTCACATGCAATTTTTAATGTCCAGGAGACCTCAGAAGCCAGGGTTATCTGCAAGCTTCTTACAAGGGTTTAGCAGGCCAGCCATGCTCCAGCCCAGTGAGAACAAGGCCATGGCAACTCTGAGAGAGGTGCCTGATTGCTGCAGAGTCTCACACTCAGCAGGGCCATGAGAGAGGGCTTGCAAGGACATGCTGGGGTGATACAGTCCTGGGGCCACTGGCCCCTGCCCCCCACCTTCCTATCCACATGCTATGTGCAGAGCCAGACTGTCAGCATGCTCACAGAGAGGGATGTGCCCACTGCAATGTGGACCACAGAGGGCAAGGAAGTGTGCAGGCAGACAGGTGAGCCACACGCACAGGGGATAAGGATAGGGGAAGAAAGCTGGTGGAGCTTTCACCTCCAATATCAAGCACACAGCACACCTGGAACATGCAAAATTCAGATAAAGAAACTCGGGGACAATGGAGAGGGACAGGGACAGGGTAAGAATGAATTCAACAATGCAAAATGTGCAAATATAATGTTATGCTGGGGTTGTGGCAGAAGTCACCTCGGTTGTAGTTCTGTCCTTGGTCCATGACAGACACTGTTTAAATACAAAGTGGAAAGTAAATCTGACAATCCAAGTCATGTGAAGAGAGATAAAGCAGAACATTTTAGAAGACTTAAAGGAAGATGCTCCTGAGGAACTATGAGCTCAACTGATGTTACATGCATGTAGGAATATGCCACAATGAAGCCCACTATTCCGTTAAATAAATATGTATCAAATAAAAAGATAAACCCCATATATATCATATCCTAATGTGATTGCATCACTAGTAAAAGTTAACTGATTAAAATCAATCCCCATTTATTGTAGCTTTTCATGATTTTATAAATATCCCCAGCTCACAGTAGGTATTCATTGAACACATGTTGAACATTAAGAATGAATTTAGTATTACTCTGATTTCAACTAACTTGGTACTCTTCTTTTGGAAGGAATTTTAATATACCCCATATATTAAAAAAATTATAAACTAGCTTTTCTCTCAAAATCGGTAAATCTATTCCAAGCCATAGAGAAACATCCAACATCTTATTTTAAACCACCCATTTATTGCTCCCTCCATTGTTTAAAATCCTCCTGGCACAAAATGATGAGGAAGCAAAAACTTCTAAAATAATAACTTTTTACACAAAGAAATGTTATGGAAGAAAGAAAGTAAATACCTTCATTCTCTATAGTGTCAACTACATTGTTGACAAGCTGAATGACGGTTACTATAGATGCTTGTGGCAGGAAAAAAAAAGATGGGAGGGAGGGGAAGGACAGCTTCAGGTTAGTTGTGTATTATTAAACACACGGCAACATCTTAACAACAACAACAACAACAACAAAAGTGTAACACACAGGCACCCAAAGCCTTCCCACAATCTGTCCCATGGGGAGTGTGTCAGTGGACACTGTCATCTAGGGGGTTACAAGAATAGAAAAGAAACAGCAGCAAGTCTGGGGGCGGTCTTCCTGCAAAGCATGATTGGCAGGTATTGCTGGGTCATAAATTCACACCTCTTGGCCCAGTAAAATCAATCTAGGAAGGCAGTGGCTCATCAAACCCATGCTAATTTCTCATTAGCAACTCCCAAAGGCTCTTAGAGGAAGACCTTGATATTCCCCATGATAATTACTTGTTGGTCAGTCATGCTGCTGCAGACCCAATGCCAGTGATGGAAAATAACCTTTGCAGATCTGATGGCTTCACACTGGAGTGATGCCAACAATATCTCAGATCAACTCAAGGCCCTGGTCCTGCTGGTGTAGACTGAAGTCAGCAACTGGCCTGTCAAATAGTTAGAATCATGAAGAAGATCTCTGTGGGCTAGTTGGGTTGCCTTAGTGTCTGATACACACAGATTATGGAGAGGTAACCAAGCTGAAAAGGAATTTGGTAAGAGTTCCAAACACCACCTGCCTCAGTTGAGCCCAATTGAGAATGTTACTCATGAAAGGTCAGGTGCATGACCACAAGCATTCATGAGAGTAGTCAAGCAGGAATCATCTTCGGAGCTGCTGCCTGGAATTTGGAAATCCTGTGTTCTCAGTGTTTTATATAAAATGCAAACTAGGCATAGCTTTTCTTCTGGCTGGGGATGAAGAAAGGAGGATGCTCCCAGGCAAAGAGATCTGGGTCAAAGGTCTGTGCTCTTGATTTGAGAATGGTCAGAAGAAATCCACTTTCTTATGGGCTCAGCATCCCAGCAGACAGGTACACTGAAGCTTTTGCACTTCTCAGGACTGCCAGGTGCTGGGAGAACTTTGGGGTGGTAGTGGTGAAAGCAAACTATTTACCACCATGATTGCTTCTATGGTCTTGGAGCTCACCTGTTCCTGTGTTTACCTTGGAGGCAAGGACTGTCCCATTTTAATCTTGTACTTCTGCATAGAAAGTGCCCAGCACAAGATTCAGCACACAGGAGGAACTTAGCAAGGATTCATGAGTTAAATGTTTACATAAATTAAGGAGTACAATTTTTTTCCAGTTGGGGGCAAATGGGGAAAATTACCTAAGGTATAAGCTAAGGTAAGGCTGCCTATCTCCTGGAACAACTACTTGAAATTATTCTGGAATTACCACCATATAGTAAATAGTCACCATTTTATGACTGTTTCTGTTTCCCTCTTCTGCCCTGTAGAAACAACCTGTCCTCCAGAGCTGGTTCCTCAGCTTCGAAAACCCAGTGCAGCCCTTTTTCCATAGGCAGCCTTTCAGAAGAGGTAGTGGTGGCAGTTTTGGAGTTATCAAAGCACTCCATGAACCATAGGACTTTCATACAACATGGTAGATGTGCATTTTTTTTAAAAAAGCTGCTTCACAGTTTTTAATCAAGTCTCCAAAACCCCATGACCTTACAGTATTACAAGGGATATTCAACTGAATGAATATATCATTGGTTCTATAAGAAGGCAGTCTAGTCTCTGAACTAATTTCTAATGGTGAAGAGTTTGGATATACAGTGAAAAGGGGAGAGATTATTGGTAAAATAAAAGAAATACATCGATCCTATTGGCTATAAAGTATCATTCCAGATGACGTCATACTATTATGAATGAAACTAAAGAGGAGTCACTATTGGGTTCCAGGGGAACTTTGTCAACTCCTTTACAGATCCCTGGGCCTTCTCAGAGCTGCAGCTCAAAAGGGGCTCTTTTGGCAAAGACATTCGACAATGAAGTCAACTAGAAAGCTGGTGCACACATTCAAATCCTGTGGACAGGTCATACCACCTTCCCCTCAACCACTCTCTTCCAGCACAGGAAGTAGAACCCACCCTCAGGGAACAAATCTGAAGCCTTCTTACCATTGTCGTCACCAGAATCGGACTGGAAGGAGTTGAGGGACTGAACTTCAGAGTTGCTGCCTTTATTGCTGCCAGCAAAGCAGGTCACCTCTCCCGAATCATCAACCCCTTTGTCTTCGTGGACAGCCAAAGAGAGAGCAGAAATGACACTGGTTACCTTGTGCATATTTTCAGTTCCCTTTCCCCAACATCCCAGTCGAGTTCATTTCTTGGGGCTCTTTGATTTGCTTAGAGAAAATAACCTAGCTGCACAATAGAAAATTGATTGTGCCATGGGGGCAAAGGTCTGTCAATCAAGCGATTTACATTATGGATCTGAAACCCTTAACCCATGGTAAATGAGCGTCCAAATAGCTGACAGCTGAAAGTAGCTGTTCCCTCTCCAAACTGAGGCGACTTGGTGAAGAGTGAAAGAAGGATAGAGTGGCTGCTTTGCTCTCAACTTCTCAGACTTCATTCACGTCATTTACATGAACCAAGGTGGTGTCAACACCAGGTTAAATGAGACTACTTTTAAAATCGGGGTATAAATTTTTTATAGACAGGAATGCCATTACATTTCTCCGGGCTTCCATCTTTGGGGAGCAAGTGGAGTTTTCAGCTCTGCCTTCTAGAGGGCAGCGTGGTATCACTTTTGGGAATGACAATGTTCCCCGCTGGTGTCTCGTAGGAGAAAAGTCAGCAATATGGATGTACTCTTAGCTACGTACTTTCTCTCTCTTTGCTGTACAGACAGACTGAGTACCCCCTGCCCCACCCCCACCAGGGATACTTTTTTATTTGATGGACTAAAGGAAACAATAAAAACAGCCCATATCTTGAGGTTGTCAAGTGCAAAATGAATTAGTTGCCCCGAGATGGTCTTGCCAGGTAACACTGCCTTGCTTAACAAAGGAGGAAATGTATTCAATAAAACCCAACAATACTTTGGGGGAAATGTGAGTTTTGGCCTGAGGTGGATTCTGGAAATAAAGCTGTCACATCACGAGGCAGGGGTGGAAAATGATCACCAGGAAAAGCTGCAAATCACTGTGTAACATGAGGGTACAAAGAGATGCAGAACTGTGATGAAGGGAACAGTTGCTTTTCCTCATGGCCACAGAAATCACTGTTTCCTCCATGAAGGGTGATGTCAGGAGCAGGCGCAGTGGCTCCACATCTGCTGTCAGATGTTGAAGCCACAGCAAAATGATGAGGCAGATAAACACTGATATGAGTGGAGAGAGACACCAGGGAGAAAGTCACCTCCCAATAGCCACACCAGAAAATATGAAGATGTGTCTCAGCAAAGCACAAGGTGTATGCAATCTTAGCCCCCAATCCAAAGAAGGAAGTGACAAATGATCTGCTCTGATGAATGCAAGGCCAGGCATAAACTCTCTTGCTTCTCCATTTCTTCAACTCTTGTCCTCTTTTTTTTTTTTTTCATTGTTAAAAAAAGAAAGAAAAAAGCCTATTAGCTATGGATCGGTAGCACTCTAGTAAAACCTGACTCTACTGATAACCTGAGAGGTAATATATTGATGATTAAAATCCAAGGCAACTACTTAAAATATAAGTGCATCTGCAGAATGACAGAATCAGTAGATGGCATGCTGGGGCAGCACTGGAATAGAAAGATCTCGTCCCTGGCGCTTTTCTCTCATCAAGTCATCTTACCCATCGTATTTTCCTCTCCATCTTTCCTGCCAAGGCTCTGGGGAACAATGCCGGTAAGCACAGGCTTTGGAGCTGGAGGTACAGACTCCACCTTTTACTTGTAATCTGCCCTTAGGGAAGTGAGTTCACCTGTTCGAGCCAGTTTTCTCCCCCATAACATGATGGGCCCACATGATGTGGCAGCGTCCAGCTGCGATGGCCTAGGATGGCATTGGCAGTGGCGGCTTTACCTTTATGTTCCTGTCAAGTCTTTTGACCTTCAACTTGCCTTCTGGTTTCTACCTGGAGAAGTTCTTGAGATTCTAAAAAAACATCTAGATGTTGAGCTCAGTGTATGTGGGTGGCCTGTGTCCCTGGATGATTGCATAGTAATTCACACTGCCAACCTTACTGACACCCTCTTTCAGCTTCTGCACAAGTGCCCTCTCCTCTTTCCCTCTTCTGTTTGTATTCGCCTCTTTCCTCTCTTTGTTGGTACATGTCTCCTTAACTGTAACCCTTCTGCCCACCACACACAGGTTGGCCTCTCCAAGGTTCTTCTGGAAGATGGTTTAGCCATCCTCTCTTCTCTTGCTCCTTGGTAAGCTCACCCTCCACACAGTCGACCATGCTGCAAGAAATGATGCCCAAACTTTCCTCTCCTGCCTTGTCCCTCTGATTCCTGAAGTCTTCACTCTAGGACTAGAAATCCTCCCTTCACCTGGGCTTCCAGAGCATACTTTCTGTACATAGATTAAGTGGCTGGCTTAGGTTATGGCCAATGGTGCCCTTTTGTGAGAAGACCATGAGTTTTTGGGATCCTGGGAGATCCAGACTGGAATACTGCCTGACTCCTACTAGCTGTGACCTTGGGCATGTGATATCACATCTCCAGGGCCAAACACCAGGTTACTTAGTGAATGCTCCATGTGTGTGGCTTCTCTCTTCCTTCCCTGAACTTCCTCCCATGCACTTGCACACCACAGATTCAGGGCGAGGAACAGAACATGGAGCCATGCGATCCGGTACTCACTCTCAGTCCCTGCATCCCAGCCATTCTTCCGGATGGAGTCACAGTCAGAGCGGCAGGGTGACACGGCCGGGAGGTTGGGGGCCACGCTGCACACGACCACTCCCCGCCGGGCTGTCAGGATGCGCGGGGACTCGGGGTGAAAGGTGGTCATCTCCTGGTGCTCACCCCCCAGGCCGTCCACGATCTTGTCCAGGTTGCTCCTGGAGTCGCTCTGGAAGCAGGGGGTGTAGGCCATGGGGCGCACGGGGACCTGCGGGGGTCCCACCTCCTGGTAGACATTGCGGCCGTCCCCGCCGCCCCGCAGGTTCCGGAAGGGGATGCCATTGCTCTTGTTAAGCAGGGCGGCGGTGGCAGGGTCCTGCACCAGCGTGATGTTATTGCGGGAGTAGTTCTTGCGGAAAACCTTCTTGCGGAAGACGATGAAGAGCACGATGAGTGTGAAGATGACGAAGAGGACCACCGCGATGCCGATGAGCTCCTCCTTGCCCACGTAGGAGTGGCCGGCCTGGATGTTGGGCACCACCACGGGGCGCAGCCCGCAGTACTGGCCCACGTAGCCCGGGGTGCAGTTGCAGAGAAAGGAGCCAAACACGTTGACACAGGCGCCACCGTTCTCACACTGCTCGCGTTCACACTCGTCCACGTCCTCCTCACAGCTGCAGAGACAAAACGCACGGAAACGCCGCCCAGCATCAGTACCCGCAGACCCCAACTATGCTTCAGAAAAAAAAAAAAAAAAAGGGCATCATGTGGTAGTGCAAGCCTGTAAGCCTAGTACTTGGGAAGCAGAGATAGGATTGCAGGTTTGAGGCTAGCCTCAGCAACTTAGGAATGAGACCTTGTTTCAAAATAGAATATAAAAACAGGTCTGCGGGTGTAGCTCAAAGGTGCAATGCCCCTGAATTCAATCCCCAGTACCAAATAAAACAAGAAAGAGAGAGAGAGAAGAAGAAGAAGAAGGAGAAGAAGAAGAAGAGGAGGAGGAGGAGGAGGAGGAGGAGGAGGAGGAGGAGGAGGAAGAAAGAGGAGGAGGAGGAGGAGGAAGAAGAAGAAGAAGAGAAAGAAAAAAGAAAAAAAAATGGAGATCTTTAAAAGATAGGAAAGCTCCTAAAGGGTATGGATGAAACAGGACAAAAATGGCATGTGTGTGTGTGTGTGTGAAGGGGGTAATTTTTGGGCATATCTGCCTCCCCACCGCCTGTAGTCATCATCTGGTATAAACCTGTTCTCCCAACCCCATCTCTCCCTGGCCTTCCTCCCCTGCCCAGGTTGGGGAGGGGAGGGAAGAGCCTGGTGGAAGAAGGGTAGAAAGAGACCAAACAGATGCTATGGAACAGGTACATCTCCAAATCCTCGTGGCCAGGTGCATATCAGAATTTCAAATTGTGCAATTTTAGAAAGGACACACAGTGTACTTCTGCTTCCCAACAGGAACTGGTGCTGGCATAGGAACTCATAATCAAATAGACTACTCTTTCTGCAGAGAAACATATGGATATTCACATTAAATTAGAGAAATAAAGACTAGAAAGAGCTTCCCAGAGCAGCTTTGGACAGGTTTTGCCACCAATTAGCTCACCACTAATGCGCCCCAAACGATTTCTTTTGAGATTGTAGAATTGCAGATAGAGAATTGTGGACCTATATACCTGCTATAGGATTTCCTGAGATGAAACAGTCTTTGGTTCTGACATTCTGCTTTAGTGGTTGCAGTAATTTGTGGTCTCTCTGAGAAGCTGGGGGGCTGCAGAGATGGGTAGATGGGTGGGTGGAGGGCTGTGTACTTTCTAGATTCTATGCTTATGTTACAGGCTAATTAATGCTAATGCAGATTATCAGGAAAAATTACTAAAGCTTTCGAATGAAAATAATTAAATCAATTTTATTCCCTTTAAAGCAACCCAGGACTCACTTTCAATATAATTATAAGGCAAGCATTTAAGTCTTGTTCTTTCTTACTTTAACCCTCTATGAAAACATAGATCTTCTTCCCTTCTTCACTTTTCCCCGCTTCAGCAATTGTTCTGATACGTTCCTTTAAAAGGGCCAATAACCTGTATTTTTGGTAATCCGCCTTTTAAGATGTAGCCAAATGTTCCTAATTTGAACATATTGAGGCCAGGTCAACCAGAAATTAGTTAGAATCACAGAGTATTTAAAAATAAATGTAGCTTTATTACTTTAAATTACATCCAGTGATTCAAAGTCGGCTAAGTATTTCCTGGTAAAGTCCTCAGGAGATTTGCTCTAATGAATACATAAAACTGATCTGTAATTAGAATATCACTTGCTTGAGATTTTATATATATATAGATGCCTATATATACACATATGTATGTATATATAGACACACATATGTATGTGTATATATCTATTTCTAAAATGATCAAGGATTGTGGAAAGTGGCATTTTACTAAGAATTTAAAACATTTCTTTTCCATTTGGCTAACACTTTAGTTTTGCTCATTTTGGGAGGAAAAAAAAAGGTTTGCAAAAGAAAGGTGAGGCTTAGTTTCTCAGGATGATCATAAAACAATAAGCAGTAGTGTCTGATTAATGGATTCTGGGGAAATGAGTAATATATATACCTCAGAATTGTACTAAAAATAATAGGTGGCATTGATGACTGTTTTCCTAATTACAAAATACATAGGAGTTATACAAAGTTTCAAAAGTTTAAAGATGCCTAGAGTAAAAAATATATATATAAATTACCCATAACCACACTACACAGAGGTGATCTCTACTAACATTTGAATCATTTGTAAGTACTTTTTATAGAATAAAGATAGTAACTTTCTTCCTGTCCTATCAGTGGTAAATATTTTTTTCCATTGAATTGCTTGCTGGTTTGTTTTCTTAGTATTAAGAAGCAGCACACAGAGAGACTATTGTGCAATTTCACTTACGTGACTCCAGTGAGCCCAGCTTTACAACTGCAGATAAAAGTGTTTCCTATTGGGTCACAGGATCCTCCATTCCGGCAGGGGTTTGGGAAGCAGGCTGTGATCTCAGATTCACAGTTTCTTCCCGTGAACTGTGAGAGACAGGTACACTGATAGCCTGGGGAAAGAGAGGGCCTCATGAGCCACAGTATGCCACTGGTAACATGTGCTCCCAATTCTCTGTTGGCCGTATCTTAAGAAGGACCCACATTCCAAAGATGATGAGCAAATTTGTTCCTTGGAATACTTCTCGCTGCAAGAATTCAAGGTTACTGACTGTTTGGGTTCCTTGCTAGTCCACAAAAATTTATCTAATAAACCACATACATGATTGCTAATGAAAATTGTAAGATACATACAGGGGATAGATACTAAGAACAGACACCAAGATGGGGGCGGTGCTTTCTGTACTTCATTGTTAATGTAAACAGCAGGACATTCAGATGGGAGTAGTGTCTCATTGGTACCAATCTACCTCCTTTCCTGCATCCCTCTCCTAGCTCTGTATTCTTTCTCCTTAGCCAAGACTTATAACCCCTGCGTAAACAGGAAGTGAGAGAAAAACAGATAAGATGAGGATATTTCTTATCTCATTTGAGCCTCTGGGGTAATGGGAGAATTCCAGCCTTCACTCAGCTTTCCTATGCAGATCATGACTTTTTCTCTTTTTCTATTCCTGAATCTTCATGCAGAAACGGGTGGGATAGCCCACTACAGAGAATGTTTCATATAATGAGGTGAGATTATAAGAGGAAACAGCATTACCTATTTCTTAGAGATGGAAGGGATGAATAATTAGTAGGGGGTATTCATTTTTTCCTACTTAAAAAATTTCATTTTTATTCCTGTTGTTATTATAGTTATACATACACACGGTAAAGAGGGAGATAGTTCTACAACTTTTGTTTTGTAAAACATGTTATGTATACATCCTTAGAAGTAACCTGGGCATCCCTTTCAGTATTTTAATATTTCATTCTGTGGAATTTTGTTATTTTGTGATTATTTTGGCCTTAGGCAATTTTACTAGCCTTTTACCATGTCTTTTATTTCAAACCTTCAGTCTTACCACCTAAGGACACTCTTCTGATGGCCCTACTTCCTAAGATATTACAATTTTGGTTAAATCAATAATCAGTGTTTGCCTTACTATACTTAATAAAATGCTATATTTGTGGCTAATTCATGCAGTGAACTATGATTATGTTTATTTTCTTGTACAGTTCTTTTTTTGTTTTTATTGGAGTTAAAGGTTTTCCTGTGTTTTGGATTGTTAATTTTCTGAATACTTATGTAAACTCCAAACTCTTCATCAACTAGGTCTTTCTGTATTGAGTTGCCTCTGTGGCTCGATTTCCTTCCCTGGAGGAAGTCTCTCCTGTGGCCTCTGACTGGCATTTTCCTGAGAAGCTTCCTTCCATCTACTTTCCTGCTCTCCTGTGTTAGAGATCATGTTTCTCATATCACCTGGCGGCCTGTTTCTTGTTTTACTCTCTCATTTTATTATGTTCTGAAGTAGCTTCCTGGGAAAAGGTTTGAAGGAGGTGAATTTTGAGATCTGCCTGGCTGAACCCTTATACCTCTTTGAGAGTTATATTGTATAAGCAGTTCAAACAGCCTTCTTCATGTTGCTTTTGAAAAATACAAAATCATATCGGCTCCTGAAGTTTGCATGCGAGCTGATTGTTTTTCTCTTTATTATCTTCAAAGATTTTATTTTTATGCTCAATGTTTTGAGCTTTTACAATGTTGTACTTTAGTGTGGGTTCATTTTCAACAATTTTGGGCTTTCAGTGGGCCCTTGCAATCTGGAAATTCTTGTCTTTTAAATTTAGGGAATTTTCTTTTATTATTTCATTGATGATTTCTTTTCCTCTGTTCTTTCTTTATGGGACTTTCTATTGTTTGAGTATCAGGCCGAAACTTTTTTTATCTTTCTCTTTTATATCTCTGTAGAGTTTTGCTTTACTTTCTGAGGGAGTTTCTCATTTGAACTTTTCTTTCAGACTTTCATTTATGTTGTCATTTTCCAAGAATTCCTCTTTTTTTTTTTGGACATTGAGATTGTTTTTTAATATCTAATATCCCACTTCAGTGTTGTGGGTACAATATCTTCTTTTATCTCTGAGGATATTAATAATATTTCATGAAGTTTTCTCTCTGCATAGTTTCTCTTTTTTCTTTCTTTATTCTTATCTCTGTGATGGTTAACTACCTGTGACAACTTGGGTAGGCTATTGGTACTCAGTTCTTTGGTCAAGCACTAGCCTAGATGTTGCTGTGAAGGTATTTGTGGATACATTAACATTTATGATCAGTTACAGTTAAGTAAAGCACATTATTTTCCACAATGTGGATGAGCCTCATCCATTCAGCTAAAGGAATTAAGAAGGGATTTTGATCAAGATTATAATATAGAATATATATATATTATAATATAGAAGAAATCTCGTCTGAGTTTCCAGCTTATAGGCTTGCTCTGTGGACTTTGAAGACTGCAAAATCAACTCTTAAGTGAATTTCTGGCCTGCCAGCCTGTGCTACAAATGTCAGCCTTGCCAAACCCCAAGTAATGTGAGGGAGCTCCTTAAAATAAATCTCTATCTACATATAGGCATGCGTGTATAGCTTCAGTCTCTCCTCTCTCTAGCACCTACTCCTGCTGTGATGTCATCTGTCGTGAGGTCTTCACCAGAGCCAAGGTGATTCTGGCACCATGCCCATGCACCTCCAGAAGTGTGAGCTAAATAAACTTATTTTCTTTATAAATTATCCAGCCTCAGGTATTTTGTTATAGTAACAATCATATATAATCTATTGGTTCTCTTTCTCTGGAGAACTTTAATACATTCTCCAACTTTCAAGTTAGAGGATTTCCTTTCACATTTGGTAATCTTCACCTGTATGTTCTCACTGAAGAGTAGGGCACTGAAAAACTAGAAATTTGATGGGAAGTGCTGAACCCATGAGAGGGTCTCATCAGCTGTAGAACTGAGTTATCATTTGCCCAGAGGGAGGATAAAGGATTGGTTGATAGAGAAGTAGGGGTGGTGGAGTCCTCAGCATCCAATGAAGACATCACATTTACTTAACCTCCCTTGTGAAGTTCAGTTACAGGTGCTCTCCAGTTCTGAGACGTTGCATTCCAGTAGCACAGGAAGGTTTTGCAAGGATGCATGGGGAGTGGTTGCTTGGCCATGCAGAGGGGAGGTAGGAATTCAGATTGATTCTACCTGCTTCATCTTTTTTTGGGGGGGGTAGTACTTGGAATTGAAACCAGTGGAATTCTACCCCTGAGCTACACCCCCAACACTGAAAACATTTTTATTTTTATTTTTAAACAGGATCTCACTAAGTTATTGAGGGCCTCACTATATTGCCTCAAACCTGCAATCCTCCTGTCTAAGCTTCCCAAGTGCTGGGATTACAGACATGTACCACTGTTCCGGGCCTCTTCCTGCTTCTTAAACAGGCTCTTGCCAAATTATCATTTTAAGCCTGCTATGGTTTGGATATGATTTAAGTATGTTCTCAACGATGCTAGAAATTTGGTTCCCCACTGTGGAGATGTTAAGAGGTGGTGACACCTTTAGGAGGAGGGACATAATGAGATATTGTTAGACTTTTAGGGGATTAATGTAGTTCCCATGGACTACCAGTTATATGCTGGTTTTTGTCTTGCCATTTGATCTCTCCCTCTAGTACATACTCCCACTGTGAGGCCATCTGCTATGATCACAGCCAGGGTAATGCTGGCACCATGCCCTTGAACACTCAGAACTGTGAGCTAAATAAACCTGTTTTTTAATTGAAGTATCCAGCATGTGGTATTTTGTTATAGTAACAGAAAATGAGTTAATACAAAGCCCTTCTCCCCATCACCTCCTGTGAGAAGTGACTGATGCTTTCAATTCCTGCTTTTTTTTGGGGGGGGGGCGGGGATTCAGTTCCTAGAGTTTCCTTCTCCCAGTTAGAATTCAGGTCTCAGCCGGGTGTGGTGGCCCACACTTGTAATCCCAGCATTCAGGAGGCTGAGACCGGAGGATCCAGGTTCACGGCCAGCCTGAGCTACCTAGTGAGACACTCCACAACTTAGTGAGACTCGGTTTCAAAATAAAGAATAAAAAATAGGGCTGGGGGTATAGCTTGGAGGTAGAATGCCCTTGAGTTCAATCCCCAGTACTGCAAAAAAAAAAAAAAAAAAAAAGAATTCAGGTCTCTCAGAGCTTTTCTTCCTGATCAGTGATTTCTCTACTTTCTACCTCCAAGCCTGTGTTGACATCATCTCCTTTCTAATTCTTTTCATTTCTATGGGCTTGTGTCCTATTAAAAATGTCTTCACTTCCATCATTGTGAGATTGTGACAGCAAGTTGTTGCCATCACCTTGAAGTGGCCAGTGACACTTCCCTTATACCTCAGATCATTTGTAAGTACTGTAAAAGAAGCATCCTCAGCCACATGTGCAGGGCTCTTGGGCTAACCAAGTGGTTAGTGACAGAGAGTAGAATTTTATAGATTGATTGTTATAGATACAAGATAGTTAAAAATCTATCGACTGAGATAGTGTGTACATTCATGCGCGTTTTACTGGATCCACGTCACTGATGCAAACTGTTCAAAGAAAGCCAGCCAGAAGCCTGTGGCAGGAGGGAGCAGTCTGATGTATTCCTGCTTTAAGCTATGTTGGCTTACAGTTATTTTTCCAATTTGGGAAGTGGCTCACCTGAATGGGGTTGGGAATGTCTGAAAGCAGCTGGGATTGGGAAAAATACTTTTTTATGTCACCTGGCTAGTCCTTGGTCAGGATGTATGTCATTTAGAGAAAGAGTAAATTGTGAGGATGAATTTGATCTTTTTTAGACAAAAGGCAGAGGTGAGGCGGCCACACACAGGACTATGGGACACACATCAATAATAAGAAAGGAGGGATAAGCTCTCCAGCTCCTATTTGGCAAGATTCTGACAATTTCTTAGAGAAAACCATGTCAGAAGCAGCTGGGAGCAGGGGAGGAACAAAAGAGGCCACCTCTAAATAAAGGACATTTGAATCACTCTCATGGAAACTGGATTCTACTTTGGGTCATGGGACCAATTTCTTATCTGATGGTAGAGAAACAAATCAATATCTTTGTGTCCCCAAAAACTAAAATTCAAAACGAGACGCTAGCTCTAGTGCCCTACTTAACTCATGCACATTCTCCTTCTGCATTTTGTCACTTTCATTTGCTTTGGTGAGGCATGCAATGCTATTTGATGCAGCAGTCACCTCGACTGATTAACCTGTCCACACTGACTGAGTGCCGAGGTGATAGGTGGTGGTGCACTGGAGCCAGCTTATTGAGGGTTATGAGACATGACTACAAAATATTCAGGAATTTGTCAGGCCAGTTATTAAACCATTGGTAGCCTGACTTCAGTGTGAGTATTTACACTACAGAAATCAGCAAACATTACAAATCAGGATCCTTATCTTTAGAGAAAAGGTTCACCAGCAGCCACTGGAGTAGGCACTGTGACAGGTACAAGGACAGAAGAACACCATCTACAAGCCTTTTATAGACCTCTTCGAAGTCCTGCGAGGAGGCTGTTTACTTATTCATAATCGCAAAACTAGTATGAACACAGGCAGTCTGTCTCCAGTCCTGACCTATTTGATTTGCCCTGTTTGATATATTTTTTTCCAGTTCTAGCATTGAACCCAAGGACACTTTACTTTTAATTTTGAGACAGGGTCTCGGTAAGTTTCCCAGACTGACCTTGGACTTACTTGCAATCTTCTTGCCTCAGCCTTCTGAGTAGTTGGGATTATAGGTGTACACCACCACTTCTGACCTGAATTGTATTTCTAACCACTTTATTGTACTCCCTATCTGGATTTCTTTGTTATCATAAATAGAGGCAAACTGTCTAAAATCTGCTTTTATGACCTCAAACTTATGGGGCAAAAGAGCAGAGGCCCTTTGGAACAAATATTCTTTTAGAACTTTAAATTTGAAGTTTTTGTGTTAACATAGTGAGAGGGAAAAACAATTGGATTTTTTTTTTTTAAAAGTACTTAGGTTTCTTTTTTTTTAATGAAAGAAGAGTGACATCCAGTGTTCAGCCTGTGTGACAGGCTTGTTTATCAAAATTAACCTGTTTTCACAAAGTATTATTTACTAATTTATCATCCTGTCATGAGCCCTATTTTTAATAATTTCTATAATATTAATGTCTTCCATATGATGCTAAGTGATCTAATGCTTTAGTGTTTTAAAATCACTTTCAGTCACTCTGTGAAAGATCACAGTAATCCTAGGAAGGAAAAAGGACAGGCCCCATTAACACCTTGCCATTGCAACTCCATGGGGTGCTGGATGGATAAGTAGCTTTTTCAAGAACATGCAGCTGGAAAATGATCCTTTGAACTTGAACCCAGGCTTTCTCGACCTCAAGCCTTTCTACAAGAGGATGTTGGCACTAGAATCTGTCCATGATCCAGAGCTCATTATTTGATCAGAATAAAAAGGAGAGACTTCGCTGGGGCGTGGTGGCACACAAATGTAATCCCAGTACTTGGGAGGCTGAGACAAGAGGATTGCAGGTTGGAGACCAGCCTCAGCAATGTAGATTCTTAGCAACCCAGTGAGACTGCTGCAAAAAATAAAAACAGGGCTTAGGGTGTAGGTCAGGGATAGAATGTCTCTGGGTTCAATTCCCAGTATTACAAAAATAAATAAATAAATAAATAAATAAATAAATAAATAAATAAGGGACTAGTCATTACTTCCCATAGCTCTCTAGGAAGCAGATAAGCCTTAATGAGATGGACAGTAACACAGGTTCCTTCTGGTAGCCAAATAGTCATTAAACAAAATAAAGGGAACAGGTTCTAAGAAATATCCAGGCATTATTTGATCACAAATAATATTTAACATTTTGACAAATGTAAAAGAAAAATGTAATTCATTGTATAATTTCAAAGTCTTATTATAAGAATATTTTTTTTTCTTGTTGAGCAGGAGGATGATATTAAATAAGAAAATCCTTAACAGAACAATGGCTTATTGTGATGGGGAAAATTCTGAAGCTTTTCTATGCATCATATCTCATTTAATTGTTATAACAACTCTTATACACCATAAATACTGTTATGGTTATTTTACAAATGAGGAAACTAAAGCTTAAATAAGATGGTTTTATTAAGGTGCCTGTACTAATGAGTGGCAGACACATCAGTTCTCAGAGTTTAAAAAGGAAAACGTCCTACTAGCATTGAGATACATGCACAAAAAGCCATCGCTGCTTTCCCCTCAAATCCTGGCAAAATGCAAAGTGTATTTTTAAGCCTGGCCTCAAAATGATGTTCCGGTTTACAATCCTCCTAGTTATAGCAGATGCAGATGGTTTTGAAATCTGCACCCAGACAAACTTAAAATGCCTTCTCCTTTCTTTGCTCAAAGAAGAATACTTCAAAACCTATTACATGCAAAAATAGTAATGGAATAAGCAATTGTAGAGTGAGTTTGGGCTGTGTAGGCAAACAAGATTAACGCCTACCCTACTTCTTTGACTTGGTAGTTGTTTTTGAACCTGATTCATCCCGGTAATGGCCTTACCCCTCTGCCTGGCTCACTGGTGTAGGTGAATATCATTCTGATCAAGTTTGGCAGCCTTGATAAGGACACATCTGGCTGCTGCACAAAGGTAGAAATAATGACAAATGTGCAATGAGACTTGGGATCTGAAGTCAGTATCAACCCCCGCACTTGCTGAATTATGTATTTCATTTAGAAACTCGAAAAACACAGGATTTAGGGAGGCCTCTGTGAAGTGGTGATGAGGCCCTGGGTATCAGGTTTATTCACCAGCTCGATGCAGTCATAGCAGAGGTGCCTAACCTCCAGGAACCTTTTAATTTTTTTTCTGACGACACTCACTAATTCTCACTTTATAGGGAACAATAATGTTGCTGGCTTTGTAAACCGCAGTGCAGGACATAAACATTAGGTGCTTTATTGTTGCAATTATCGTAATTACGATGGATTCTGAAATCAAATTCATCTTTATGTTGTTCACAAGCCAAACAACGGAAAGCCACAGGAGGTTTTTACTCTGACTGTTTGACTGAATGTTGGGAAACATTCAGACCTCTAGTCCACGCGAATCTCAGTTTGCAGGAGAAATCTGGTGGGTGCATTTATCATGAGATGCTAAGACAGGAGGGGATGAGCTCAGCAGCCTATCATGGCCTCCATCATTACCTTGCTATTTCAACTCTTAGCTACTTTGACGTTTCTCTTTAACCAAGCAGGGTATGTTCAATGGCTTTAGACCTTTTAAAATGAAAACCTTTGAAAGTGAGAACTGGATCTTTCCCTAGGAGAGCTGGCTCACCTTTCATATACTGTATGTTGAGCCAAGCCTTTAATATTTTCTTTGAAGGTCTACAATCCTTTAATGTGTTAGCAACATTAGGCACACAGTAAATTCTCACCTTCTAGTAGGTCCCTTTGTGTCTGCATGTAACCTACTTTAGGGTTTTGAGTTTTTCTATTAGTATATATAATTATTAATGCTGCTATGGTGAAGACTTCCTGAGGCATAAAAGAACAACAAAAAGAGTAACTCAATATTTAGAAGTGACTTTTTCTTTTCTGACTCAATATTTAGAAGGAAGTCACTTCTAAATATTGAGTCAGAAAAGAAAAAGTCCCATAAGCTGCAAAAATTATCCAAATTATATTATATTATATTATATTATTATTATATTATAATCTAGGAGTCCATATTATTATTAATTGGACTCCTAGATTCTCCCTGCATTTCTGCCAGTGGGAACCATGTTCAATTTTTCTAAACCATCTGAGGGAAGGGAGACTACATGTGAGATACATCCATTGGTCACAGAGACAGCATGAGACCCAGAATCCAACACAGAGCTGAGCATAATGCCAGTATTTAATTGAAGTTTGATGGATGGAATTTATCTAGACTCTTACAAGTTCGGGACACAAAATCTCAACAAAGCTTGGCCCAAAGCAGCATGGGGACTTTGTTGCACCAAACACTTCTATGCTCAAGTATTTTTAACATCTGAAAACCCATTTCATGCAACTTGATAGGAAGAATACTCATGACTGCTTAGGAGTGAGCAGACACTATTATTTTTATTTTGGAAGAGAAACTCAGGGTAACCCAAAATTCCTAACAGGGGAACAATATTCCATTGTTATACTTAAACAATTGTTTAAAAGTACAGAGCAAAGTATGATGGCATTTGCCTGTAATCCCAGTATGTGGGAAGCTGAGAAAGGAGGATCACAAGTTCAAGACCAGCCTCAGTAATTTAGTGAGGCCCTCAGCAACTTAGTGAGCTCCTCAGCAACTTAGTGAGACCCTGTTTCAAAATAAAAATAAAATAGGTCTGAGGGTATAGCTCAGAGGTAGAATGGCTCTGGGTTCAATCTACAGTACAAAAAATACAGGCTGTTCACCTGACGTTCAGTTCCTGAATGTCCTCTCTGGAACTTGCTGACTGGGATTCCTGCAACTTGGAGTTATTGGGATTCTCAATGTCAGTGGTTCTCAAATGTGGATATGCACCTAACCACCTTAGAAGAATGTTTAAAATAGAGGTGTCTGAACCAGGTGTGGTGGTGCATACCTATAATCCCTGTGTTATAGGATAGAGCTTGGGAGTATAGCTTAGTGGTAGAGCATCCCTGGGTCCAAACCCCAAGAGTGCGCGTGCACACGCGCGCACACACACACACACACACACACACACACACACACACTGCTGAATTCTACCCTTGCAAATTGTAGGTTTTGGTCTTTCACACCTCAAAACTTCTTGGCAGTAATCTCAGGAATTTGCAAATACAATTCAGTTACCTAACAGAAGATTCCTTTGACACAGACAGAAAATGATGGAGGCAAGTAAATAAGTCTTTTTTCGTTAGCAACCAAGAGCCTTTTATAACCATGTTTCACTTTAATAAAGCTCTTGGGTAATCTGATGCATTTTAGAGTTGCATCTGCATATTTGTGATATGAAGAAAAAAAAAAAAAAGAACTAGAAGTCCCCCCCCGCCCCCTACCCAGTTCCAGGGCAGTTCAGAGTCAGGGAGAGGAATCACTGTATTACCTATGGAGCTTGGTAAAACTCAGATTGATTCAGTAGGTTTAGGGTGGGATCTGATGCCACCTTTACCTTTCTAACATTCCCATGGATGCTGACGCTGCTGGTCCCTGGAACACTTTTTGAGTAGCAAGGGGTAAGAACATAAGCTGCAGAGTTCCCCAAACCTGGATACAATCCTGGCTTCACCACTTTATCAGATGTGTGATGCTATGCCAGTTAGCTTCTCTGGCCCATTTCTTTATAAAATAGGGGTGAGTAGGTAAGAGGGGAAAAAAAGAACTATTACCGTAGTGGGAATTAAATATGGAATTAAACTGTGGGAATTAAAAGTCCCAGTGTCCAAGTTCTTGCAAGGTAAACCCTGATCAGAGTAAACAAGTACACAACACGGGTCTAACAAGTAGTAACTCTTAACTACTAAAAATTTACCCAACTGTTCACTTCAGGATTTGGGCTTCTAGTCTCATGGAGAACTGGCTAAATAACTATTTCTGGCCTTATGACTGCCTGACTTGCTGCATTTCTTCACCAAATTATAGCTTAGCCTCAACTATATTTTCTATTAATGGGCTTAAGCTGAGCACAATTAGGCATGGAAGATAGAGCCCTCCTTGCTCGGATTGTGGGTGCTCTTGGGTTGAACTCTACCCACTGGATCTGGAAACAGAGAAGTCAGAATGGGACCTGACTATTTCTTCTCTGTGGTGGTTGCTATTTCTAGTTGATGTTTATGAAATACATATAATTTTAAGGCATTACCAAAAAAGAGCCTTCCCTTTGTGGGTGACTTATAGAGTTGTATTTACACTTTTATTACAAGTCAGCATTCTGGGCTTTGACTCCCCTAGGGTTCCTGTGGCTTGCTTCTGGGGGAGCCAGAGTTATGAGACTGGTCAAAACCGCTGACCATGTCATTCCAAGCTAGTAGATGTGGCTTCCTTGACCTTCATGCCAATGGTTTGATTAGGTTTGGGGATCATTGGATCATAACCATGCTTCCTCAGAAGAAAAATGCTTCTTCCTGTAGGTTCTGAAAGTTCTGGAACAATGTGCTAAGATAGCCACAGTTTGGGAATGGAGTCTGTTACCAGGAGAGCCAATGGCTAATACTCCAGCATTCTTTGGTAAAGGAATGACTATGTTAAAATACATGTCCTGGACTTTCAGAGCAACACATAATATAGTGTCAAAACAACAGAAAGATGTTCAAATAATTAATTTTTGTCACCAGCACTGTTATGTGACGAGGAGTCACCTCTTAAGCACCTCATTGTACTTTCTCTAGCCCTAATTTCCTATCTAAATACTGCATGCATCCTAGCCTTTGATCTGAGGGCCCAAGACATCTCTCTGTGATTAGATCTTCCTTGAAGCCAGAGAGAATTCTTGAGGGCATGAATATTTTCTTCTTTGAAGACTCATATTGCTGCTCTTTTTAAAGCATTACAGAAAGAAGTTTTTTTTCCCCTTTATTTCAAGTAAACTTATAATTAGATACATAGTTTCATAGATATAAATTAAAGGCCAAATTGTTGGTTCTTTCTCTTCTTGCTTTTTTTCCTCCACCTCTCCTTGGCACTAAGGAATTTTAAGATAGGATACAGGGACCTAGTAAAAATTCCTCTGACATGGGGTCGCTTTGTAAAAAAGAGAACTTGTTGTGGATTCGCAATTTGAAGCCTCAATAACAGAAGGAAATAAAGAGCAGGGAGACTAAGGGGGGTGGGCTCTATAGGCAAGGCTGGGCCCTTAGGGAAGAGAAGTCAATTTCTTTACGATGTTAAAAGCATATTGCAGATGGGTTCTTTGTGCTAAAGTCTGGTTAAACCAAAAGAGATTAAAAATAGAGAAAACTGTTTCTCATATGGGTCACAGTCATTTAATTAACATACCTGCACTGAAATATTTAGTTAGAGAATTCTGTGGTAATAAAAAAAGTGAAAGGCATACTGAAGAGCAGGCCTCCATGTTTTTTTCCCCCTCCTTCATTCAGTGATTATCATTTTAAAGATAACCCATTGTGGAAGCTCATAGCTTTGCCAGCAAAAATAGCGTCCTGCCATGGTTAAAAGTATGTTACAATTTGTGGCTGTGTACCCAAGATTTGACATGGAGTGGTGTTCTATTTCAACCCAATTTAATTATATGCTCCTTTTATATATCGTAGATGGCTCACACTAGCAGAATTGTTTTGCCTGGTGAAAAACTGGCCATGACTTGTCATAATGGGCTGGTTTATAGAACCACTGAAGTATAGTTACTGCCCATCATTCGGGAATTATGGCACCATAACAACCCTTTATTTACATATACTGCTGAGACAGTAAAAACAGCAAATAGATTTCTTAAATCGAGATGGCAGAAATTTCCCCCTAGGGTACTTGGCCCTCATTGTGGCAGTAACATATGCAAGTCTAAACAACTTTGGTGTCTCTATTTTGGCAGTGCATCATTTCATGGACGGTTTATAACATTCTAATAATAAAATGGACTCTAAATTTGGAGTTGGGCTTCACAAACATTAGATGGTAATGCACACAGCAGAATCTCTAAGTGATTTGTGAGGAAGGTTTAAATTTGCTAATCACACTACTGCTGAGCAACTCTGCAAAGAAGCTGGAGTAGAGTCAGTGGCAGAGCTGTTGGGAGGTGGCAAATCCCAATGAGGAGGACACCTGACCTAGTTTACCTTAACACAGACACTGCATCTGGGAAAAGTCAGGGGTTCTTTCATCTTTAGACTTTTAGGTCTTAAATATTCGTGGCTGTTCTCTCAAACAATAGAAACACTCTATAACTGTCTCCCTCCATCCTCTCCTCCCTCCTTCTCTCTCTTCTCTTCCCTCTCTCTGTCTGACCTACCTTTTCTTTCTTTCCTCGTGATGTACCTATAGGAAACGATTGTTGGGGTAAAGCATCATTCCCTTCTTGAATGTTGTCCCTTCTGGGGTTTCATGTAAATTTCCCTCTCCTTACTCTGATTTTTTACTTCTTTATAGAGCTGTCACTAGATTTTTTAATACACATGTTTCACATGCATGTTACAAAGACCTCCCCTGTGGTTCTGTTCCCAGGATGGCAGGTTCACCCCATCCCCTTTTAGCCCCCAGCAAAGGTATGTCTAACCCTGATTACAGTTCTAGTCAGTGCTGATGTCATAAGTCAGATTGCTACCAGTCATTCTGCAGTGATAGGCAGTTGGCTCATGAAGGTCCAACTTAAAAAGGGGGTCTTAAGAGCGCAAGCTATGGAAGTTGAGAAAGGTGTGGGGTGGACAGGGCCCTTGAGGGGGGCAGAGTTGGTGGCATCTGTGGTCTCCTGGATGCCTCACTGCACCTGTGGGATGCTGCAAATGATTGTCTAAACTGGACATGCCTGTAATTGTCAAGCTCTAGAATGGTTGGGTAAGACAGTTTAGGAAGATCTGCAAGCTTTTTGTGCTTATGTACTCTCTAGGAGAGCCCTGTTGGTTATGGCTGTCAGGATGGGCATGGGGGCTCCCTGCAGGTGCATTTCCCCCCTCCCTTCCTCAAGGTACCCACATCATATGCACTCACCCCCAGAGGGCAGACCTGCACAGCTGCCCCCGTGCTGGCACGGACTGCGCTCACAGGCATCCGGGTAGAGCACGCAGCCCAGCTTCAGCTCGGTCAGGCCCACCACTTCAGCGAAGCTGCTGCGCTTGTTCTGCAGAGGCAGCTCATTGTTGTTCAGCATCACCGAGTCCAGGCAGCCCTGGAAGCCGCTGAGCACCTGCGTGACCCGCGTGTCAGTCAGGCTGCGGATGTTATCTGCCTGCACCAGGGCACCAAAGTAGATGGTACTCTCGGTGCTCAGCGTCTGGAAGTAGAGGGGCGCCCTGCGCCGCTCCACGTAGCTATCGTCCAGGGACAGGCTGGTGAAATTGCGGTTGAGCTCCAGGAAGACCGAGTGCCAGCTCCCATCGTTGACAGCTCGGCCGGAGATACCCAGGATTCCGGGGCCGCTACCACAGTCCAGCTGGAACCACAGCTTGCCGTCCACAATCTGTGTGGGAAGGAATACCGGAGCCCTTTTTAATTTGCATCTGGCAATGTAGTCTCAAACACTATTGTCTTAGCTAACCTGAAGGCTTCACAAAAGGCTGAAAATGGACATTGCTTTGAATCCAGTTGTAAATCTGCTGTGGTTGGATTTTTAACACTCCTGTTATCTGCCATGAAGATGCATGCCTGGTACTAAATACTCTTCTCTGTAATTACTGACATGAACAACACTTTAGAAATCCACAATTCTATTGTTTTTAATTCTTTGAATCTTCACTCTTTTAAAATTTACAGCAATATCCTTGTTTAGAGGTGTTTATTCTCTCCACCCTTCTTAGTCCTTTCCTAATAAATAGGAATTATTTTTGTGAATTCATTAACATTTACCAGGCAACTACTATGTGCTAAGCAGTATGTAGGTTCCGTGGAGCAAAAAACCCCACAACAACAACAACAACAACAAAGCCAAAACAAACGAACAAAAAAAAACAAACAAAGGGTTATTATCTCTGCCCTCCTGGGGCTTACAATCTAGTAGAGGAAATGACCATACATATATTCTCCCCAAATAAGTTTATGTGAGTCTACTGTAGGGGAGAGAAAGAGAACAGGTATAAATGAAGTCCTCCTAGTTCCTCATTTCACATATATTTTAGATTTTAAACCCTCTCTAGATTAAACACTATCATTATCCTTAAAACAGCCTTTTGGTATGCCACTCATCAGGGCTTGGCCATTTGCTTAGACTATATGTAGATTTAACATCTGTTCTTCCAGAAGGATCCCGTAGCTAGCTGCTCACACCTCACGGAAGCTCCCAGCTCCTGGTCTAGGTGCTATAACAGAGAATTGCCTGCATTGATGGCACAGGTGCAGACAAAACTTCTGCCTCCCCCTAAGGGGCTAACTCCAGGGGGTGCTACACCCAGGAAAGAAAGTATTGGAGGATGCTCCCTGGCAGAGAGCTGCTGGGGAGCAATTAATCCTCCATGGAGAGCCAGGCTCAACTTTTGCTGAGGAGAAGAGCTGGCCTTTGACTCCTCTGTGCTCTGTCCTTGTCCATATTTCTAAGAAATGCGAGGTGGCTTTAGGATCATGAGAATGTGGGCCAGGTCCCTGTCTAGCCAGGTTTATATTTGGCCATGAAGGTATTCACAGCAAGAAACCGCGAGACAAAAGCTTCTTTTCTGGCCTATGTCTCTGACTAGCAAAGGACCCCGTGGAGGGCAGTGCCAGAGTCATGAAAGGCAGTGGCTGTCACTGAGGATCCACTGGCACTCTCATTTCTGTGCAGAGCACAGATCCTTGTCAAGAAAAGAAAAGGAAAATGAGAGGAAAGGAAATGACAGGACAACACAGACCTTCCAGGTCACTAAACAGCTTCAGAGAGATATAAGTATCAATGGAATTCACAGAAATAAGCTGAAACAGTCTTTCTAAGATGTGTTTTACTCATGATAGACTCAGCGGTTCTCATAGCACTGCTCATTTTCACAAGCAGACTGTTTCTTTATCTAGGATGTCGCATGTTCTAAGACAACTAATCCATAGAGACTCTCATCTCTACCTTTGTGACTCTGTGGATCCTCTCATCCTGGCCTCTGCATATAACGTACACCAGTTCATACCACATAGACATGCATACATGGAAGATTGGAGACTCATGAACCTGGTGGAGCCAGGGAATTTGGGAATGCTGAATCCAGTTCAGGTCCTGAGCTGGGTGCGGTGGTGCATGCCTGTGGTCCCAGTACTTGGGAAGCTTAGGCAGGAGGATCACAGGTTGGAAGCCAGCCTGGGCAACATCAACAACTTAGTGAGACCCTGTTTCAAAATAAAAAAAAAATATAAAGGGCTGCGGGTATAGCTCAGAGGTAGAATGCCCTTGGGTTTAATTCTCAGTGCCACATTTTTTTTTTTAAGTTAAAACTTTTAATTCAGGCTCTGTCACATACCACTCAGGTCACTGGTGGGAAGGAATGGGATGGCTTGGCCTCTTTGGGTGTGAGTTTGGAGAGAAGGGAGAAGTGCTAGGGCTTATTTTACAGGGGTACTGTGTCCACTGCAGGATGGTTGGCCTCTTCATACACACTTTATACATACATACTCTGCGTTGTGATATTAATGTTCAGATGTAAAAGGACTGGAGAAAAATCTTTTTTTTTTTTCCAGAGGGATTTCACATGTAATCTTATGTGATTATTTTTGCCTTTTCTTTTTTTATTCAACAAAATGGGCTGAATGGATGTTGTAAATCATACCAGAATACTTGCTCAGTGACAACTCCTGGATAATATCCATATTTGTATTTCAATGTAAGTAATAAAATGATCAAATGTGACTTTGGAGACTACTTTCTTCTGCCGCAGCCCATCTGCTGTTTTGCCCTGTGGCTACAAAATGTGGTCCCTGGTCTATCATGGAAAATCTGGTGGTAGGGGTGCAATTCTTGTAAGTTATTGTATAAGGATGTTCAATTAATTTATTATTTGGTCCCTTCCACTTCCCTATCCCTACCCCCTGCCCCTTTGGATAAAAACCAAGTTACAAATTCACCGAGAAGGAAGGCCATGGCTCTGACATGCTCACATGCTTTCCAGTCCTGGAGCTAAGGAATATAAAATTATCCCATATGAACACTGGGCATGATTAAGTTTCCTTTTTCGTGTATGTGTGTTGATAAAGTTATAGCAACAACATTGCTAAATAAAAGAAGCCAGATGACTACACAATTCTCACCTTTTTACAAACAAAAAGCATTTGGATCTTCAGGATCCTAGGAGTTTGGAACTATCTGCCTTGTTGATGTGACAAGCATATGCTGATGCCAAAAGTTACCTGGTGAAAAGTTAATGATCTTTTGCTACTTCACAGGTGTATTATGTCAGGAAGAGAAAAGAACTCTTTGCTCTTTTCATATTTAACTACTCTCACACTGGAAAAAATAGACCCTGATTGCATTTAGTTTTCTGTCTTCAGAATAGGGTATATCTAAGTTTTAAAGAGTCTGTCTTTTCACAGGATGAAGCTTTCTCAAATCAGAGGACGAGCTATCCTAACAGAAATCAAGGTGTACATAAAGCTATAAGAAAATTCTATAACAATGATTCTGGAATGATGTGCTGGGTGGGGAGCAGCTAGGTACTTTGTTTGATGACATGTATAATTTAGGAAGTATTGTCTCAATGTTATAGAATAGTTTGATCCTCAGGGTTGGTTGAAATAATGACATTCTATAACCTAGATCTACAGTGACTTGGGGTTTGGGAGACAACAAATCAGAGCTCTACAAGTCATTTTGTAGAAAAGTGGAATTTTGAGTAAACAGTGTCAATTATGGCAGAGTCTTAAAACTTTAGACCCTTGGTATGTGACTCTAAAAAATGCAATATAATCATGTGAAGATATAATTAAAATCTATTTTCAAGGTTGCCATTAATAGATACCAACTCAAAAACATACTTTAAAAAAAATAAATGGATAAATGATCATCCCAGTCCTCTACATCTCTTCTTTTGATGAACCCCTGTGCATTTCCAATCTGCTTGCCTGTGCCACATGACCACCCACTATTGACTAGCTATCACTGAGCAAGTCATTAAATCTGAGTCTCAGTTTTCTACTAGATACTCAGACCTATAAAGAAGGGAAGGTGAATAAAAAATATGTAAGTGAATGTACCCTATAAACCGTTAGGTATTTTATTATTTTATAGTTACCGCAAATTACCTCGGTTCTCATTGACACTCCTTTGTAGTCTGTGAAACTCATGAATCTTGTGAGAAGCTTCCTCCTTGGTAACCTTTGGTCTATGTTGGAAAGATGTGACTGTAACAAGTGGGAGGTTTTACAAAACAAGTGAACTTCCTCTATTTTCTTTTGGTCCTGGGGTCTCAAGTAGGCCATGTCTGAGGGTCATCAGAATGAAGCAATGTATCATCTATAACTTTCCTAGGATGAGATTATTGATATTTCTAGACCAATAAACTGTGTCTCCCTGTGCTTTTGTCATATTGGAGCTGAAAGATTGACATAGAGAAAAAGTCTGTTCTCTTGGTAATCTCTCCTTATATCTCTGCTGGTGGTGAACTGACATTTCTTTTATAGATGTGAAGAGAGTCCTAGAATCTGTCCCTGTTTCCACTGTTGCTTTGGCTGCCAGGAAACTCAGAGTTATGCTTTATGCCCATTTGAAGAAGTTCTCCTTGATTTCGATTTTTAAATTATGATTTCTTTCCTTCCCTGCTTCATTGGTTGGCTCCTAACCTTTTATTTTCATCTAAATGGTGCCTTGATTTTACTGCATTTGGATGTTTCTGGTAATTCTGGAATCTCTTTTGGAAAATAAGGTATTGATGGTAGCTGGGAGAATGAGCGCCTTTTATTGCTGCTAAGAGACAATGATATTCCCGTTTGTGAGCATTTTCATTTCCCAAGGTCTTGGTGCAATTCTTAACTGCCTTCAAGGAGCACCCTTCAGCCCACTGACTGTCTTAAATACATTTTTAGAGAACATGTTCTGAGTGGGAAAATATAAGCAATGGAGAGGTGCAATTTAAACAAAGCATTTCAGCTTAGTTGTTGAACCAAAGTACAAGGCACACACTGTACCTAAAGCCAATGAAATTAAATCTTGCATGAGGCTGCAAATGTTAAGCAAACAGATTCAAATCCCCTAAGTGGATACTGCTGGTGACTGTAGGAGAATATCCACGATGGTTCAGCACAGCTGTGTCCTGCCTTGGTCAAACCCAGCATATGAAAAGCAAACTTACAGAACAGAGTGAGGGCGATGATTCATGGCACACAGGGATTAACAGAAGGGTTCCTTCAAATGGCAACAATCCCTCGTTTATTAGGATTCCATTTACAGAGCTTCAGTTTACATGACTTTCAGAAACACACTTGTTTCATGAAATACAATATACCTTAGGAGCTAGAGCTGCCTAAAAGGTTTAATTATTCTTCTTTCCCATCCCCAGGGATCTGCACATTTTAGACATTTGTCAGCGAAGTGTCAAATGACAAGCTCCATTTTTAGGGTCATGCCATTCGGGTCCACTATGTTTTGTCCTCTCTCAAATTTAATGCTCTACAGAGATTTGGTAATAGAAAGTGTCTGCCTCACAGGGATGCTGTGCAAGCAGTAGTCTTGGGTAGAGCTTGGAGTAGGAGGGGACCATCAGTGAGAACCAGGCACAGCCACTGGGAGCTGGAGCTCTGAGTGTGCAGGGCTCCTTCGTAGCAAAGATCTACTACCCCACCTCTTAGGGCTATTTAGAAAACCATCTACCGAGTCAAGGCAGGCTGCTTCAAGCTCGAAGAGCAAATAAAAACAAGTCTTTAGGTTTCTGAATTCTTCTTCCATCACAGATATCTGACTTGAATACATTTTCTCTAAAACTGTGCATGCACAGTAATTCTCTTATTTTCTTTTTAAACATTGCTTTCCATTCCAGAGCCAAAATTATTCTCTGAGTTGAGTAAGTAAGGATAATGGGAGATTCACCACAAAAGTATCCAACTTTTAAACTCCGATGCTCTGCTTCCTCACTCTGGGCAGCAGGAAGTAGACATGTCAAAGTGTATGTGATAGTTAAGAGAAGCCACGAGCATTTAACATTCTCCATGGCTCTCTCCTTCCTGTCTGCCTTCAGGATTAAAGACTAGGCCATCTAATCAACTCAGATATGACATATTAAACAATTGAAAAGAAGCTGAATGGCTTTCCATACTCCTGGGGGTGGGGAGGAGATTTCCAGCATTTCACTTGGATGAGCATTTTCTACTGGACTGGCTCTGAGTGCTTCTGAAAAGCACTTACAATGGGGTAGCATAGCAACCCAGTGAAAATAGCATCAGATGCAACATGTCCCCTGCTTTCTCCTCATACTAGAAGGCTATATCTATAGATTTCCCACATGTGATTTTTTTTTAAATAAAATGATTTATAGTGGCAAGACAGAGAGCTGAGGAATGCATGGAAATTAAAAGCATGAAGTGAGACACACTGGACTGTGGGTACAGACCTTGGCCCTTGTGAGCTGCTAACGCTAGGTAAATAACTACTCTGAACTGCTGTCCTCCTCTTGATCAAATGGAGATGATAACATAACAAACTTATTGACTTAAATTTTTTTTAAAAAAAATGATGCACACAATGTTTTTAGCATAATTGCTATTGTTTTTATGAGAGCACTAGAAGCCCCAAGCTGAATACAAATGCTGAATTTGCCCTAAAGGAAACCTGGAACCTTAGGAGGGTTTCAAGATGGGGAAATTATTGAATTACTTAGGCTATGATAGGATCTACAGAATCTTCTATATCCCAGATCTCCAATTTTCTCCCTTAGCAAGAAGAGAATATGCCTTCAGAGGTCAGTGGAGATAGAGCCAGGTGGTAGAAGAGGACACAGCCAGTCCTTTTGAAGGACCACCCATCCTAGAATTGATTAGGAGATATGTTCTAATGAACTGTCAAGTGATTACAGCTCAAAGGAGGCCAGTCCTTGAATCTGCTCTAGAAGGAGATGCCCCAATCTACCAAAAGACAGTGTTGGAGCCAGATACTCCACAGGAAATGGGATGTTGGCACACTTCCCAGTTCTTCTGCTGCTCCCCTTTGCCCTGAGGTCTGCTCTGGTTTTATAAACTCAAAAGACAAAGTGATTTCAGCAACCCCCAATCCAAAAGCCAAATCACTTATGTGAGAACCGACTCCGGGAAAAGATAACCCTTTTTATGTACCTTCAGAATTATGCAGGGATTGGCTCTGGTGTACATTATAATCCCATTGCTTTGCAGGGTTCTCAGGCGCAGAGCTAGCTTGAAGTCCTCTTCTTTGCTATTTTCAGAAAGCCGATACTTGATGTAACTATTTCCAGCAAAGCTGAGAGAGGTGTGCCCTGAGAAGACCATTACAAGAAGACATATTATTTTAATATCCAGAAATGAGTGGGGGCACACAACATCACCCAACAACTCCCAAACAAGCTGGCTAAAGACCATGGGAAGCTAATGAAGTCATTGGGGAGAAACCATATTTTATTAAAAACTTGCTTCTCCACTTCACATCATACTCTAAGTTCAAAGTAAAAATATATATATATATTAATCAACCAGCTTCCAAAAAATCTCAATTGTCTCACATCAAGGACAATATGGTAAATTCCATAACCTGGATGTTTTTAGTCTCCTTAGATTCCCAAGTGCCACTTTCTAAAATTAGCATTATTAAAAGATACCTCTTCATGTCTCCCTGACCTTCTCACTTAAGTACTCAACAACTTTCAATTCTATGAAACAAATGAAAGACAACAAGACCATTTTCAAATAATATTCACATTTCTCAACTATCTCAATGTCAAACCCATATCCTTAACTATCCCAATGCCAAATAGCCAATTTATGTCATTTGCACTAATGGTGGAAAAAAAAGGTAACTGATATAAAGGAAATTCAAATGTAGATCCCATTCCACTTTCTGGCCATTCATATCAAGGCTCCCCTTCCCAGAATCTTTAGTCCAAATCACCAATTCCTGATTCTGCGTTCACCATCAGTTTTTATTGTCTCCAACTTTATGCTTTAATAAGCAAAGGAATGGCTGAAAAGCTGCCTTGCCCAGGGGAAAGGTGGAAAATGTGGACATAGCCCAAATGGATGATAATTGTAGACAGTCAAGAGTGTTCTACATAGAAAGCAGTTTAGCAGAAAGTAACACCAGAGGTTACGTGGCTTGTCTTTATATCCACCTTTACCTGTATATCCACCAGCTATGTGCATGGCATGAGTTTTGGGGTTGGAGCAGCATGATTTTCTTTTAAACTTAAACTTGGGAAGCCATATGTAAGCATTCGGACTGTCCCTTTGCTTCATAGGCAGCTCTATGATTGAAATCAGCTATGAACGAGCTTTGCTTTCATTTGTAAGAACAATGATTCTCTTTGCAAAGACCAAATGTCTAAAACCCAGTGCTTAGTCTTGCTCATATTAGGGATAATTAATTTTTATTCCCACTATAATTACTATTATTAGCATTACTTAACATATTTCTTGAGTTCCAAAATTTATATGAGTGTACCTGTATTTTCAAATAAAGCCTATTAAAAAGAGAGAATTCTATTGATACCAAAAATGAATAATACTATTTTTAGAGGAAAGAAGCATCTGAAAATACATGAATCAAAAGAAATATTGAAATTGAGTGAAGATCAGAAGCAGAGAATCACTGAAATTAAAACAACCTAAATACTGGTTTTTTTGTCTTTAAGATGCAGAGGTAAGCACCTCTTCTCTCTGGAATGTGGACTTTGTTGCATGTTTCCAATAGAGACTTGGCTTACTCAGCTCTCTAGGCAGGGTTTACTCTATGGGAGGTTAAAAGGATTGACTTGGCTCTGCCTTCTGTTGATCTCTGCTTTGCAGCTGTGGATTCGTGCAGCCCTCTTAACTTCAAAGACCATGCCACAGATACTCTGACTCCTCTGCCCAGCCAACAATATTCCATTTTCCATAATATCACACCTTTAACCATGTGACATGACCAAGAATATGTTTTATGGTCTCCCCTTTATTTAAGAAGTCCAGTCTTTACATATTTCCTTAGTACAGGCTGTTGCTGTACTAAGTCCCAAGTAAATGTAAGAGTAGATGTTAGCTGAGTTCCACTCTGAAGAAAAATGTTGCATGCACACAGAAACACAGAAATGTCTTCTGGAAGGGCCTAGGTCATGTGATTTACTCAAAACAAGTGTTTTGGGAGTATGAAATTAGACCCTTGTCATCCCATGCCACTCTGCACCTGAACACTCTCCGAGCTTTCCTGGTGGGCACTGGCAGAGGAACGGTCTCCTGCTGGCTTCGTAACCAACACACTGCATGTCTCCTGGACACGGCTTCTCCACGCAAGGATCGTTGGACCCGGGACACAGGCCTCCTGCGGCAAAGGGGGAACATGTGTGATCAGTACACAAAGTAGCCCACATTTGGGGGAGCACAGGAATGGTTCAAGAGCTGAGCAGAATAGTAAAGAGGCCACCCAGAAGCAGAAGCACCCAAATAGGCTTCACCTACATCTGCCTAAAGCTCACCACCAGATGGAAGCAGGTTAGATGTAAAGAGTAAATAGAAACTGGGCATGGTGGTATGCAACTGCAGTCCCAGCTACTAGGGAGCCTGAGGTAGGATGATCTACCTCAGCCCACTTGAACCCAGGAGTTCAGGTCAGCCTGGGTAACATAATGAGAATATATATATATATTATATATAATATATATATTATATATGTATATATACATATATATGTATAGTGAGAATATATATATATATGGGGAGAGAGAGAGAGAGAGAGCGAGCGAGCGCGCTAGCTCATCCTTTTTGGATAAAATATGTTTATGTTGCACTTGGACCAAACTCAGCTGAAGAAAGATCTCCATGCAAAGGCTCTGCTAATATTTAGTGTTAATTGGAGTGGGGGTCCTACATCTATATACATCACTTAGGTTTAGATATCTTCTACTGTCTGCCTCTGTCCTGAAAAACTTGGGGGTAAACTGCAAGAGGCATTAGTTCTTGATTTCCGAGGACAGAAAAAAGATATTTTTAAAGAAAATTATGACTAATTCTAAACTGTGAAAATGCACCTCACATTGTTTCCTAATTCCCTCTGCTCTACACTATTTTATCGATTAGCTATAAGTGTGCACTAGGAGCTATCGAAAATAGTAGCATTATCCTTGGCAAAGGAGGGCTTCCTTTCTACCTGTTCAATGTTCATAGCACTATAAGAGAAAAGGTTAATCCCTAAGAAGGGAAGTACTGGAAGGCAGATTCTGATTAAGGCAAAATTCAGGACCCATGTGTGTTAGATCAGAACTCTGGTGAGCCCGGATATGCTGCCACTGAGGGAAGCACTCTTTCCAAAGGACCTAAGCATTTCAACTGTAATCAGGCCCCTTTCAACCCTGCAAGAGCTTAGGTGGTAAAAGGACTATAGGAAAAGAGTCTCAAATTAAAACTAACCCACAACTGGAATGGTTATTTCCTAACTGGGTCAGCAGTGGCCTAGGGGATAGCCACTTTCTCCTGACCCGAGAACAGGACAGACATCAGCTGCTCCGTTCCTGTGAAGAGAGCAGGCCCATTACCACTCTCCTTTCCACAATAGCTCTTTCCTTGTCATTAGCTCGATGTTTCATTATCCACTTATTTCTTTGTCCAGAAGAAAGCAGAAATGTAATGCTAACTATATACAAACAATTTAAGAACTGTAATCTGCAGGAAGAGCAATATAAGTAGCACTAGCAAACTCAGGATTTGTAAATCCTATTTTCCACTGGTTCACAGCATCATCATGAAAGGCACTCTTGGCATTGATCCAGCTTACAAAGTCTTAGAAGATGAAGGCAATTTTAACTGGAAATTTAGAATGATCCCTACAAATGGTTCTGTGTGACCCAACTGCCCTGGAGTATATCTTCTCATTTTCTTTCCCCCAAAACCTTTATTCCTATCATATACTTATTAATATTTATGGAACTTAAAAGAGCTGTTTGACCATCTCGTGACCCATTTCAAGAGGCTCTGATGACTAATTCTTAAATAAATTTTGTGTACTCATTCAGAAAAAAAATTAAAAATACAAATTCAATAAAAGAACTATTCAAGACCAGTGAGGTGATAGGTCTGGGCATATAAATAATGCCAACATGCAAATACAGAATACTGTACAATAAAATAACTGTTTTGATACAGGTATGTGAGTGCAATAGGAATACTAGAGGAGGAAAAATTCTGTGTCCTGGGGGATGTCAGAAGTCTTCATAAAGAAAGGGAGTGTTTTACTGGGATTGGTGACACATATCTGTAACCCCGGTACTTGGAAATCTGAGACAGGAGGATTGTAGGTTCAAGACTAGCTTCAGCAATTTAGTGAAACCCTCAGCAACCTAGGAGCCCTGGTTCAAAATAAAAAATAAATAAATAAAAAGGGCTGGGGGTATGACTCAAAAGTAGAATGCCCCCTGTTCAAACCCATAAATAAACAAACACATTAAAATGAATGTTTTAATTAGGACTTGAAGAATGAGATCTTTGAGTAAGAAGAATCAGCCAACCAAGTTTGGTACCTTAATATAAACACATCTTTCTTTCGATTCACCCTAAATTCAGTATTCTTCCAGTGAAATCTCTTATTTCATATGGTTTCATCTCTATCTCTGACTACCTGCATACTTTTAGGTTCCTCTTAAACATTAACCAATAGTTAGTATAGGCTGAGAAATGCATACCAAACCTAATGCTAACCTCAGCCCCGTGACAGTGACAATATATATAAATCACACACACACACACACACACACACACACACACACACACACACATACACACACACACACACATACACACACATACACCATTGAATAGATGTAAATGCTGGATTATCTTCCAGTTAAACATAAATATTTGCTTATGTTTGTAACAAATCTATTAGTTTCCATTCCATTCCACTCCTTTTTCCCTTCTGTTGTAGCTAGTCTAAGCAAATGCTCTTCATAAGTTTCTGTTTCTGAGATACAGCTAAATCTATTACAGTTGTAGTCTGTTTTGCTCTTAGGTAATGGCTGCATTGCTAGGACACTCTGCATTATCAAATACCCAATATAAAAGCCCCTCTTTCAAGGGATAAAAAGGGCTAAATAGTTTCAGGACTTTGATGGCAAAGTTATGTATTCCTATAGGAGTTATGGTAGCATTTAAATAAAACAAAGCAAAACAAAATATCTGTGAATGTATATAATAAAACTCAGCATTTAGGTACTTCAACTTTTCATTCACATGCTTTGGTCTTTTCTTTTACCACCAATTCTGCCCTGATAATTAGTACAGGATTTCTCACTTTATCACCCATATCACTTGCTTTGTATTAAAGCTCAAAGACACCAACTGGATCTCAAATCCATACTTCCTAATTTTCTTGTGTCATAATGCATGACAACTCATATAATTAAACCATAGTCTCTAATTAATGGATTACACTAGATCAGATACCCACAGTGAAAAACATAACTTGAGGATATATTTAAAACATTAATAAAATATAATAAATACATTCTAAAGTTGATAATATTAAATAAATATTTTATAAATAATAATGCATATTTATGTTTATTCCAGCAGCCATTAACTTTTGTAAAATATTTTTCTTTCTTTTTGTTTTTAATAGGTTCTTTAGAGCTAAGGGAGCAGTTACTGGTAAGGAATTGTGTCTTCTGATGCTTTAAAAGTCCTCTAGGACTCAATTCCCAGTCTGGGGTGTTCTCAGCCATAAACATTGCATTTAGCCACTACTGTTGGGTTGCCCTGCTCACTGGCCTACTCTCTTATAGCTCAAGGAAGAATGAAGGCAGATTAGAGGCTGCAAGTTAGTATACAGGAAACCTCCTCCTTCACTGGGAACAGATGGGATCTTGTGCATAAACTGCAGACTATTCCTAGTAAAAACTTCTGAAGTTATTGAAAAACAGGTTCTTGAAAACGAAATATCCTCCATATTTTACACTACAGAGTCCTTCCCTCTCTGTAAACTGTTGTAAAAATGTAGCTCTTTTTTGAAATATATATTGTCAAAGGAAGCTGACTTTGGAAGTCAATCCTGAAAAATGTCACATGTCTCTAGGCCTCGTATGGACCCAAGTTTGCATTCTGGGAATACTTTTGGGATAATGATCCTCTTCCCAGTCAAAGCCCTAAGTTATCCAGCCACATAAAATCTAGTAAGCTTTAAGTGGATGATGAAGAGTTAACTTGTTTTTTGAAAGTCACATGTTTATATTATCCCCTTTTCAGAGGATGTACATGCGTATTATTGTTAAGAGCCTCAAAGACCCTCTCTCTGGTGGCAGAAAGTGCCTCATCAGCTCCTTAGTACCAGTTAGGAGACCACAGTGTCAACTCCTTTTGGCTTCCGGGAGGAAGTTTATCTTATTAACTACCATTAAATAATCTAGGTTTAATGAACTTGTGCTGTGTTCAGTGACAGCTTGGGGAGTGGGGGCTTGTAGACCTGCATGTGCCACTTCCCAAGGCATCCATCAATTTGGTGGCAGAGTGAGTATGAGGCAGAAGGCTCCCACTTTATCAAACCAGCTGACACCATTTATTGTATGCCAGGGTAGGACCAGACATTTTTAGTTCCTGTCACAACTTCAAGCAAGCAGAGTAAACTCTGTTCCCATTTCTAGGCCTCCTCTGGAAGGTGACATAGTGTGATCCGAAAGGGTACTGACTGCATTGACAAGCTGCAGAACTGGAATTTGGTCTTGGCTAGTTGTTTATTGATTTATTCACTGTGTGTTCTTGAACAAGTTGCTTGGCTCTTCTGGGTCTTGATTTCCTTTTCGGAAAAATCAGAATAATGATTCATCATAGCATTGTGAAAAGTAAATAGGCTAGTATACCTGAAAACAACTTGTAAAGATTCTTTAAAAAATATATTTTAAACAAAGTCCCAAAACTGGAGACTATGACTTGACTTCATAACATGGTAGCAAATTGAACTCAAGCATAATCTTTTTACACACTGGCATTCTTGGGCCCGATCCATGATGGGTAAGTTCACAGGTGACTATGTGCACTAGAGGTATAGATAAGACTGGAGCTTTCCATTCATCAGTGCCACAGGGCACGTGCAACTGTGTGTCTGTACCACTTTCTCTATCTCAGGTGCAGGTATTCTTTACACACACACCCTCCAACCAGGAGAAATGTGCACATGGTGTGGCCATTCTCAGGAAGAAGTTTTTCTACCTTCTGAGTTTTGCTTAGGTGCAAATTTAGATCAATTTCCATGGCACTGACCACAGTTGATTCACTGGAGCAGAAATTTCAGCACTTTGGAACATCTCTTGAGGTCCTCAAGTTGATCTCAAAACCATATTTATGACTCTCCTCAATGCCTTAGTCCCCATAGTTTCCTGGGCTAAGTCTACATCATTACCTAATACATCAGCATCTAGCTATGATTCTTATGCTGCCACTTTGAGCTGACTCAAGCTCCTGATTTATGTCGTTGTCTCATTACATTGAAGAATCCAATAACTAATGGTAAACATCCACACCCCGAACTCACATGCTTTGCTAAGATGTCATGTCCTGGCCAATGCCATATAAGTCAATGAGCTGCCTTCTTAATTCATACCCTGAAAGAAATTTTAAATCACTTTCTGCTGAAGTCTCAGCCTTGAAATAGTCTCGTATATGGGTCCAGAAGCAAAGACTCTGCCAGAATGCTGTTTGCTGGACTTGGCTATCTTTTCTGTACGTTTTCATAAAGACTGTGTGCAGATTCATTTCTGACACCCTCCCTGGGGGCTACTGTGCAGGGATGGGATATATAAAGCAATATTCATGCTGAGAAGCAGGGCCAAACCCATCCTCACATGTGCCAGAGATGAGGGATCTGCAGGGATGTATTTCTTGTGAATGGAAAACAGAAACCTTCTGGTTTGTAGGGAGAATCTTTTTAAAAATCGAGGGACAACACTAAGGGTTATTCAAAATCACTGACATTAGGCCTGTTGGCTCTCTTCTCAGATAATTAGCATTAATGAACCCTACCCCAAGAGCAAACTAAATCTCAGATGTTTCTCTACTTTCAAGAAATTCATCAACAACAAGTTTAAACTTCTTACTGCCTCATAGAAGCCTTCATCATTTTATTTAATTGTACTTATTAGAAGTGCATTACCATGGCCACCTACAAGCAGGTTCCATTTACCTGTCCTGCTGTATTCCTCCCAAGACAGTCCATATTCCATCCCATCCAGCCCAAACAACCTCCTTGTCATCTTCCTGACACCAAGATGCTGTTTTGCATTCCATAGGGATGAGGACCTGTCACAACAGCCTTTTTTACCATGTGTCTCCAGCACCCTGCCTAGGGTCTGGTATCCTATTAACTGCTGAGTGAATGAGCAATCAAAACAGTGCCCAAATATCTGGGCTTTCCTCATCACCATTTTCTCTACTTGAAATGCATTCCCTGCTTGGCATATACCCATTATGACTTGCTTCATTGCTTCTGATGCCTTTCTTAAGTTCCTCAAGTAGAACTGATGACTCCCTCCTTTATGCCTCCTCTATGCCCCAATTATGCCACTTATATCTCTGCATAGCATATATTTGTTTATAGTCAAGGAGCAAGGGAACTTCTGTTGTTTGGCTAGGAAAAGAGGATTTGGAGGGAGGTGGTTAATGACAACTGTCCTTAGCTATATGAAAGGCAGGCTGTAGAAAAGGGGTTAGACAGGTTGGGTTCTGTGGAGCTATAAAAGACAGAGCTCCATAATATTACTGGAAGATGTATTTGGGTATACCACTGTATAAGGCAGAAGATCATTTCTGGGCTCTCTTGTGAGCCCCTGGCACTGGTGCTTAAACCTTAACTGAATTTCTAGGCCGGGAATATAGTAAATAGAATGTTTTTTAGTGCATTGAGTGTCTTCCAAGTTACATTCAAATCTGCACAGTTGTGGTAAAACGTAATGTTTAAGAGATGCTTTGAATAAGATGGTCAGGAACGAATCCTGGCTCAGCCACTTGCTAGTTCTGTAAACTTGAGTAAGTCAATTGATCTTACCAAGTCTTGGTTTCCTTAATTTTTGAAGAAAGTCAATGACGCCCATTTTATTAAGTTACAGTGAGGATTTGATAGGATAATTATGTGTAAAAAATAGCATAGAAACTGGTCATGGTTCAACACATATTAGTTGTCATGTTTGTTACTGATTTGCACACTGTTTCTAGCCTCATGTTGTGGCTTTCTCACTTGTTGGCCTGGAACCCTTCATCCTGGCCACCTGCCTAATTCTAGGCATCCTTTCTGATCTCACTCAGGTAGTATTAATTTCAGTGCTTCAGTGATCCTCTCAATACCCTGAATATACCCTATGACAGTGTCCTCCTCTGCTGTCTGAAGGCATCACTGCTGTCTCTATCATCATCATCATCATAATAATCATCATCATCATCTAGCAGAGTACTTTACCCATAGTAATGCTCCATTTATTTCACTAGGAACCCAGGGTTCACTTGTGTACCATAGCTGGATAAAAATGACAAGACAGATTCAATTCTGCCACCAGTCCCATAAACACATTGGCTTTAAACTCTGATGGACTCACTCGGAGACCATTCTTCAGGCAAGTGTCTCATTTTTTCTATATCAAACTTTTGAAAAGTCAATGAAAAATTTAAAACATGAGCTATCAGTGCAGACCCATGGCTTGTTCTGGTGTCCTTCCCTCTTGCTTCTCCTCTGGGGGATACAGGACACATTTTCATTGCCCATTCGTTTAAGTCAGGTTTAGACTTTCTTACTGAAATGACAATGTTCACTGAACATCTGAGGCTCACCGGGAGCCAACTCATAATGCCAGAACTTTGTGTTTCTTGAAGTTCTGTTCAACTGTAATGCTTGATGGTGGCTGGAATTTAATGAGCTTATCTGGCACTAAAGTTTAAGTCTGCTTTCATTTTGTTAACACAAGTCAGCATTTTGGTTCAAGATGCTAATGATGATAATTGGACCCAAAAAAATCTGCATGAGAAAAAGAGATGGTGGAAGTTGGGCTGAAGATAGACTACTGAGGACAAATCTATATCAATATTACTACCCCCCCCTCAAATAAATAACCACGTCTATTTATCATGCTAATTATTCCACTGAGTGGTGGGGCAAGTCCATTTAATGAATCGACTGACCTCTTAAGGCAAATGCATCAGTAGCCAGTACTACTGTGTTAGTGTTAGTGTTACTGTTAGTGTGTGTGTGTGTGTGTGTGTGTGTGTGTTTGGAGGGAGGAATATTCATTGAAATAAATGCCCTCTCCTATCCAATAAATGAGAACATGCCTAAAAATGCCTACTGCTTAACTTAATGTTTAAATGTATTTTTATTTAGAAAGAAACTTTAGAAGCCAGAGGGCTATTCCTAATACAACCAACAGCTTGCTCTCTGAACCTGGAGAAAATTTTGTGCTCTTTACCTTGCTGTGAGATTTCTCCAAGTTTGGTTTCCTAATTGGCAGCCCCAGGCTATATGTGTAGACTTCTAGGCTGCAGCCTAAACCTATTGTTCACATCTGAGTGTTGGGCTCCGCATTTCCAGTAAACCCTCTGTACACCAGAGGCTGAGGAGCTCTGCCTAGCTAGGATTGTATTGTGAGGCTAGAGTTAGTCTGCTAGAAAAATGGGGTTATTTGAATATTATTATAAAGTATAATACTGAGATTATGACTCACATTAAAAAATACACAGAAGAGCCCTTGTTCTTAAGAGCAGATAATAAAACTGGGACCAAGGGGACTCATAGTGAATCAGCAGGCCACTCTCAGCAGTGGTATGTCCCTGGGCAACGCACCTAGCTACCACATTTATAAAATGAAGATTAACATACATCCCCTGCCGAAGATGGGCCTTGACCAGATGAACTTCTGAGCTCCTTCTGCCACTAAAATCTAGAATTTTACTTTATAGCTTAATTAGAAGAGTGACGTGAGAGCTAGAAGGGACTGAGTCTTTGGCCTGAATATGCACAGAGCTCTCATTAAAGAAATAATTTTCAAACTCAGAAGGCCTACTCTTGGGCTATCTAGTGGCTAAATCACAAAAACTTCTGGCATTCTAGATTTACTGGGAATAGCAGGTTGTGTGGGGACTAAACAACAGGAGTCCTGGGCAGGGACGTCACCTTGAAACTTACTGGATTTAAAACATTAGTGATGCCAGGCATGGGTGACAAATACCTATAATCCCAGTACTTGGGAGGCTGGAACAAGAGGATCTCAGGTTTGAGGCTAGCTGCAGCAACTTAGGGAGGCCCTTAGCAACTTAGCAAAACTCTGTTTCAAAATAAAAATAGGGCTAGGGGTGTACTTTGGAGGTAGAATGCCTGTGTTCAATTCTCACTACCCCCCCCACACAAGTAAAAGATATTAGTGCCTGATACAAAATGTAGAGACAGAAAAAATCTTTCTACCCCAAACAATAATTATGCCTTTAACTCCCTCATTAAAAGAAATTCTGCAAAACCTGTCCTCCCTCTGTCTCTTCTTGATGAACTCATTTTCACCCCTGAATACCCAGCACACAAATGGATTCTATGTACAAATATCACAGAGGACCACAGGAGAAACTTGGTGCTTTCTATTCTTCAGCACTTATTATGGCAGTATTATAACAAGTAGGTGCTTACAAGCTGGCTTCACCATGGCCATTTCCTAAGCACAGAGCTCCACAGTGTCTTTTTCACTTGGAACCTTCAGTGCCAAGGACATTGCTGCCTCCACAGATTTTTAGTTATCAGAGTACAAGGATTAATTAGATGGAGCTGGATATGGTATTACATGCTTGTGATCTCAGTACTTGGGGGGCTGAGACAGGAGGGTCATAGGTTCAAGACAAGCCTCAGCAACTTAGCCAAGCCCTGTTTCAAAATAAAAAATAAAATAGGGTGATTGTGTTTGTGGCTGGGAGGTAGAACACCCCTAGGTTCCATCCCCACTACCACAATAAATAAATAAATAAATAAATAAATAAATAAATAAATAAATGATTAATTAGCTAGTATAGTTTCTCCTACAGTGTCTACCCTGCCCTATTCTAAACCCCTTTTGAATCCTGCTGTGAATCCCTGCATGGCGGTACTAACAGAGCTTTGGTGCATATATCAGTTTCTCTGGGAAGACCTGGACAGATGGCATTCATAAATTCTGCATGACATCTGCAGGAAATGCATATCATCTAGCATGCATACTCTAAGTTACTTTGCAGTTCACTGGCATATTCCACAGGTTGGTCAACATTGCATCTACTTGATGAAAATACAAACAGAATTCACTGGGTACCACGGAGGGAGCTCCTGGCACTCTTCTGGGTGCTTGGAGACTGTCAAAAACATCTCTTGGAGGGATCTGTGATCCCTAATCCCTCTCTGTGATAAACTCATTCTCCAAACTGCAATCAAGAACTTTCTGCAAGGGAAGAGGCCAGGGGCACTGTCTGGCCCCAATTACCTGCAGGGATGTTTTACAAATGGCCACGGTTTCTGTGGACCAAGTTCACACTGGATAGAAAAACTCCATGTGCAATTTTCTTAGAAGGAAGCAGTGAATTTATGGCTCTACATATCAGAGAGAGGAAACGGGTGAGAGAGAGAGCAATTCTTCTCGCTGACCACTACGAGCATGTGACTCTGTGTAGTTATGGCCTTTGACCAGCAAAGGTCAGAGTTCAATGACTGTAGCTACATCAACGAACATGAACCATTCTGCCCCTGCATCTCTGAGGGCTGAATCCATCCCTTTGCTGTGCTCCAGGACATCTGGCCCCTGTTTTTCACTGAAGCAAGTGGAATTGCCCTTAGCCTCTGCAATGGCTTCCCAGCTTGTTTCCCTGCTTCTGGCCTGACCCCCTCTCATCCATTCCCTGCTGCAGCCCCTTGTGTCACTTGTCACTTCTTCACTTCTAATCAGCCAATGGCTCCTACTCCCTTGGGATAATTTCTAAATTCTTCATCCTGGCTAATGGCCCTCCTGTGATCACTAGGCCTGCTCTGCCGCCTCATTTGTCATTACTGCCACCTCCTTTTAGAGAGAAGAAAGCTCTTTCATTCTCCTCTATGCACTTTCCTCTCAGCTTTAGACTTTCCCCATACAAGCTGCCTCTCATTTAGAAGACTCTCCTTCCTTCCCCTAATCCCTACTTGACCTTTATCTCAACCTTAGGACAACTTCCCTGTCACTGGGCCCTACTATGGGAGTTGTTTATACTTCTAGTACTGCTTACTGCTACTGCATAGACTTGCCTTTTTTTTTTTTTTTTTGCGGTACTGGGGATTGAACCTAGGGGCATTCTATCTCCAAGCTATACCCCCAACCCTATTTTTTTATTCTTTATTTTGAAACAGGGTCTCACTAAGTTGTGGAGTGTCTCACTCGGTAGCTAAGGCTGGCCGTAAACCCAGATCCTCCGGTCTCAGCCTCCCAAATGCTGGGATTACAAGCATGTGCCACCACGCCCATCAGACTTGCCTTCCTGAGCAGTTTACTAAGCTAAAGTTCCACAGCAGTGGGGGCTAACTTGCCTTGTTTTTCCCACAGTCCCAACACTTGTAATGGTTATTTGGCACATAGTAGATGGTCAGTTAATATTTAATTGAATGAGTGATTGAACACATGCATTCCAGAAATGTTAGCCCAGACTGCTCCTATAATGTCAGGGGGTGGGAGGGAACTCTCTGAGCCATACTCACCATTACAGGTGCACCGCACATTCCTGTAGAAACGTGGGCATACAAAGCTGATGCGTGCTGTGCTGTAGGTCATGAGCGCATGGGAATCCAGAGACAAGCCTTGCTCACAGTGCTGCTCCTGACAGTCCAGCCCTGAACAGTTCTTCTCCAGGATGGCTGAGATGCGCATGACATTATCCAGGTGTCGCCTGGCGCTGGACAGCTTCTGGATCAGGTAGGCCGGCTTGTAGAACTCACTGCTGTGCATCTCCACGGCAAACAGCATGTCCAGTTGGTTGGTGCCTGCCACAGGCTGGATGCTGATGATGCGCAGGCTGTCCTGCTTCTGGGTGAGGACTGCGTTCCGCAGGGTGCGCCGGAAGCCGTGCATGTGCAGCCCCACGAAGTCCTCGGGGGACACGTTCTCAAAGCGGATGGTGACGGTATTCTGCAACATCTCGTGCACCAGCTGCTCCACATGCACAACCACATCGATGGGCACCTGAAAGCGGCCGTCACTCACAGACACATTCAGGACATACTTGCCACTGTCCAGGCCTCCCAGGGCGATGATTTTCCCATCATGACTGTTTACTTTGAACAAGCTTTTCTGCTCTGACTTCAGGGCAAATGTGAGCACGTCATACATGTCTTGATCTGTGGCATGGATCTTCCCAATGACCCCACCGGGAAAGTCATCCTCCATGGTCACAATGAAAATCTCCAGGGGGATGGCCGTGGGTTTGTGGATACTTTCCTCAATGACTCGCACATGGATATAGGAGTGAGAAACTTGCTGTGGTTTGCCTGAGTCCTTTGCCTAGGGCAACCAAGAGGAGGAAAGACAAGGAATTAAGAAAAATAATCAAAATAAGGAAAAAGTGATGTCTACACCTTTAACAAGGTTTGCTTCTCCCTCCAAACCCTGTCACTATTCTATAAAATGCTGAGGATGTACATTTAAGTAAGGGGAGTGATTTGTCCCCTTCAATGCCCACATGTACACTCTGTTATGAACAATAAAATGTGTCAGCACAGGAAAGCTGGCAAGGGTGAATAGATAGGGAAGGAAGATGGGGTGTTATGAGACTCGACATGCCCACACAGGCTTGCTTTGTTTTCATTTTGGACAGAAAATGCAGGAAAAATCTCATAAAATAGCATTCCCACTTGGAAAAGCAATGTTTGTTCTTCATTGGATTATTTCCTTTTGATTAGGCCAGATGGCACTTTTGTGCATGCTTAAGAAACATTATTTAAAGCTGGGAATGGTGGTGCATGCCTGTTACCCCAGCACTTGAGAGGCTGAGACAGGAAGATCACAGGTTCAAGGCCAATGTATAGTAACTAAGTGAGATCCTGTTAAAAAAAAAATGAAAAAGCCTGGGGGTGTATCTCAGTAGTAGAACTCCCTCAGGTTCAATCTTCAGTACCCTCCCACACACATACAAGAAACATTATTTAAGTGGGAATTGCATCATAGTGATGTTTAGAATTAAAAATAGCACACCAAAGGGAAAATAGGTAGCCATAAAAACAAAATATCCTCTCTCTCTCTTTTTTCACATAAAAATTGATGGAACAATAGGACCACTCTGGTAGCAGGCCTTTACTGAACCTCTGCAATGTACAATGGGGAGATAGTGAGTGATGTAAGGCCACAGAAGACAGGAAGATTCCTATAGGTTGATCTCACAGGGCCGGTATCTGAGGATGCAGAGTCACAGGGCAGGTATCTGAGGATGCAGGGCCATAGTGATGTTGCAGGCTGGATCAGATCGGGACAAATATGTTTGTATGTAGAAGACCATGTAAGAACAAGTGACTGGACATCACACAGACCACAATTTTGAATCCTAGATGTCACTGGATTCATATATGGCTTTGGGTAACTTACTTAACTTCTCCGAGGTTCAATTTTTGTAACTTTGATGTGAATAAAACTATAGTATCTAATCACAAGGTTTTTGTATTGTGGAGATTGAAAGAGAGAGAGAGAGTGACTGCAAAAAACTTAGTTCAGTCCTAGCACAGAGCAATATTTACTATGTTGTTGTGCATATGATGATTGCTGTTATATTATTCCCATCACCAATGCTTTATTTGACTGACTATCTGAACCCAAGTCACTGAGTTAGACACTTCCTGTAGAAGGAAAGAAGTTTGGCAAATTAGGTAAACTTGAAGTCAAACAAAACTATAGAGCTTTGTCAGTCACAAATTTGGGCTGTTAGCTAGAGGTTGACCACTACAATGTCAGAAACCAGAAAGGTGGCAGAAAGGCATGAAGCCATTGGGCCTAATGTGACAGAGCAATGGGCCTGTGGTCAGAGAAGGCTTGGAGAATGATATGTGCTTAAAGACAGATCCTGAAATTCAAAATCTGAAAGTCTATGGCTAGAATTTAGCTTGCAAGACCCAAGATTTCAAACTGTGGAGCCATAGATAGTTTTAGTTTAGACTAAGAGTTGGCAAACATTTTTCTATGAAGGACTAGCTAATCAACACTTCAGGCTTTGTGGATTACATGGTTCTGTCATGACGACTTAATTCTGTCCTTACAACTTGGGGAACCTATCGGGTATGTGAAGACGAATGGGTGAGGCTGTGTTCCAATAAAACTTTCTGTATAAAAAACTGGCTGAGGGCAGGATTTGGCCCAGGGGCCAGAGTTTTCTTATCCCTCATGTGGGGGAACGATGTAATCAAAGTAGAAGGATTAACCTGAGAGAAGCATAGGAATGGATTAGAAGAGAATGAGACTGATGCAGAGGAATCAACTCAGGAGGTTATACAGTAATAGTAGGAGTATGAGCCAATAGAGAATAAAGCTGGGTGGTGGCAAGGGAAATGTAACTGATGCACACAGAGACCTTATGAAGGAAACACAGGACTTGGTTTAATATAAGGTACAAGGAGGAGTGAGCCCTCTATAGACATCCCAAAGTCTGATGTGTGATACCTGCTATCTAATAACTACACGGAGTATGCACAGAACTGTACTCACTGCTATTAGAAGACACTGAAAGCCAGGCATGGTGGCACACGCTTGTAATCCCAGCATTTGGGAGACTGAGACTGGAGGATCCGGGTTCGCAGCCAGCCTCAGATACCTAGTGAGACACTCTGCAACTTAGTGAGACCTGGTTTTAAAATAAAGAATAAAAAATAGGGCTGGGGGTATAGCTTGAAGGTAGAACGCCTCTGAGTTCAATCCCCAGTACCGCAAAAAAAAAAAAAGAAGTCACTGAAAATCTCTCCTGGCCCTTGAGTCCCTATACTGTGATACAGATTTATTTATTTAATATTGTTGGAGGAGTGGTGGGAACATGCTCAGAGCTAGTAGTTATTAATTTGGATACTTTCATGAAGTGGAATAAGCTATAATTTATCCAAAGATATGTACAATTTTTTTTTTATCATTGTCACATTAATAATTGGTGTAGATTGCCCTCTCTGAGTAACTATGGGTTGAAAAAGTCACTCACTTTTACTGATGGGATCCAAATCTTAGTATTGGAAAAGTTCACATGCAGGAACTTTTGCATGCTCTCTCATTTTCTGCTCCTTTTAATGCTTTTTGCATATCTGCTATTTTTACTTCTCTGTCCTATTTCATTTTGCATGGACCAAAGACCTTGAGGAGCTAGAAGCCTAGTGCCAGTAAAGTCCTTCTACCCCTCCTGCCTCACCAGGGAAAGCCTACCAAGTGGAGGCCATGCCATAGCTCAATTCAACCAAATCAATGATTGCTAGCTTCCTTAGGTAGGGTGATTTGGCAAATAATACACAGTACCAAGCAGCAAACACTGACCAATTAGTAGTCTTTGAGGGTCAATTACAGTCCCAGTAATTTTTAGAATTTTTGTCAGGTAGACCCAGTGACTTCCCTGCAGGTAAAACCTACAGAAATGTCCTTCCTGAACAATGATGCTACCTTCCTTCCTGTTTAATTTCGTGCACAGAGGCTGCTTTTATGGTGTGAAATTGAATTTGAGATTTAAAAGGGGAACATTACTTTAGAGTAATGAATTATGTTGACTTGCTGAACAAAGAAAAACCAACCAATGGGCAGAGAAACAAGCATGAGAAAGAAAAGCAGCCCAATATGGACAAAGAGAGGCCATACCTGGACACAGAGCACATATTCTGGAGATTCCATGTGCTGGAAGACCACTGCTGACCGAAGGATCCCATGAGAATCCAACACAAATTCCTCCTCTTCATTTCCCGACAAAATAGAGAAGGAGAAGGGAGGCCCATTATGAAAGGAGTCTCTGTCTGTCACCACCAGCTGCAAGATGCTGGTGCCCACTGGTTTATTTTCCTGCACAAAAAGAGAAAAGTAAAATAGAAGATAGAATTATACATCTCTTCACATTTGAAAAACTCCTCATTACCAGCTGAGAATCGAATGCTAGAAAAGCAAGCTTTCAGCAGGAGATTCCCTATCACTTCACCTTGTCTTCTGAAAATATGTAAGCATCCTGTTTTCCATCTGTGGTCCCCTCATGCAGTTGAGAACACAAAGTCTTACTGATCAGGTTTATGGGTTCCAAGGATGGTATGGGGTGGGGTACACCTTGTCCTTCACTGATTTGCAGTGCCCTGAGTTTACCCGAAGAGCACTGGGAAAAAATGGCTCTCTCCAATCTTGGTGACTACATAGGAAATCCTCTACAGCAGCCTGTTGGGATGGGAAGACACTGCCTCACAGTTGTCACAACAGGATCATGCTCAGGCCAATGCTGTGACACAATGTCATAATGTCAGAATCAGATTTCTTTTCTTTTCTTTTTTTTTGGAGGGGGGGACATGATGGTAATTTCCAAAGGTATATGCCAAGTGGAAGATGAGGCTTTTACAACCCACCCCCAGAACACAGTTTTGCCACATTTCTCTATGAGAGAGAGAAAGAGAGAGGCATGGAATGTTTCTCAACTTGATAATAAAGAAAAAGGGAATTCTTAAGGTCACCAAGACTTTTGAATACCCTGAGGCCATTTTGTAAATGTGGTTTTGCAGAAACTCTGTCTTTTCCCCAAAATGGGAAAACAAAGACTTATTGTAGTTCCTTCTTGGGTCAAAGGTTATCTTCACTTTGAAAGTGCTGAATTAAATCCTCTAGGCTCATGCCTTGTCCTTCTGTTTAGACTTCAGTGTTATCGCAGCCTGGGCCTGAAGTCAGCTTTATTAGTTCAGGCTTCCCAATGACATGACTGAAGGACTAAATGGGTTGGGGCCGCAGAGATAGAGAGAGTGATACAGGGTGGTTTGGAGGGTGGACTCACTCAGATTTTATGTGCTGAATTAGCCTTATGAAAACCATGTGTTGGAATAAAGAAATCATTCTGGGTTGGGAAAAGGGGGGCACATGTTTCGGAGGAGGCAGAGAAGAGGACCTCGGAGACCTTTCACTTTGCTCTTTCTCTTGAGTGGCCTCTTGGTCATCACAGCCTCAGCCTCGTGGGAGAACCTCAGTCCAGTGAAGATTTACTGTTTCACACTGACAATATACTGAGCACCACACAAAACAGGAGATTTATTGATTTGTTTGCTCACTCTATGAACACCGTTTCCTCCAGAGAAGAGAGGGAGATAGAATGTGTGCCCTCAGGGTCACCATCTGAGAAAGCAGGGTGTAAAATAAACACAGACAGGCCTGGCCCTGCAGAGGGAAGGAACTGGCCACCACTCACAGACTGAGATTCTCCCTTAATTCACTGCTGACCTCCTATTTGCATTTGAAAGCAGTCTGTTAAGCCACAGGATGCATGTCATGACACTGAATGCTGAGTAGGCAAAGCCCATTTGGGGTTGGGGAGAGAACACCGAGGCTGCTAGAGGAGGGAGTGACCTGGTGGGTGACAGTCCTGAAGAAGGGCAACCTGAGAAAGAAATGGAAGATGGTGCAGGCCCTGGTGAAGCTCTGTGGAAGCAGGAGAGCAGTTGGCATGCACACCTGCTGGAAGAAGCATCAGAAAAGAGTAAATAAAAAAATTCTACTGGGAAGAAAAAGGATTTTGCGGACAAAGGGGCAGGAACAAGCAGGAGGGCTGCTTGCTTTATTATGATGGCCTCCCAGCCTGATTCCTGGACATCTCAGCTCTAGGGTTGGTAGAAGCTGGCTATGGATAGTTCCATTCAGTCTTTGATGTTATCTCAAAGGAACTCCTGAAGATCTAGTCACTCTCATATCACATTCTCCCCAGAAAGTCCTAGATGCACTTGGGGGCATTTCTGAGACCAAACTGGAAAAGACAATAGCCGATTCTCCAGAATATCTGTGGCTCCCTAACATGCACATTGATCTCTGCCTCCTCCAAGTCCTCCACACTGACAAGCGTTGTTCCTATGCTGAATTTCCTGTTCCTCACAAAGTGGAGCTTCCAGCTTCTAGGAATACTGGGAAGTAAGGGAAGCTCAACACCCAGTACTGTGCTCATGAAATTTCTTCTGAATATAAAATATGTAGGGAGAAGATTCATTTCCTCTGATAGCCAAATCCCAGCAGTAAGTTCCTCCAATCTACAGTCTAATTTTAAAGAGCAGGTGGATTTAAAGTACTAAACAGTTTGCTCATGGAAGATTAATTTTAACTTGTAGCAGCTCTATCCTGATGTCAATATCCCTTTGATGAGATGGTTTGTATCAATCTCCACCCCATTTTAGAGTAGAACAAAGTTGCTTCAAGATAACCTACCATTGTAGAAAGGATTTTTTTTTTTTTTTTTGAAGATAGACCCAAGTTCAAATCTTGATTCAGCCACTTACCATCTGCACGATCTTGGGTGAACTACTTAGTCTCACAGATCCTTAGTTCCTTAAATCATAAAGTGGAGGTCAATTCACTATCCCACTTCATATGTTGTTATGGGAATAGAGAGTAGACATAAATATGCATTGACGCTAGAAAGAACCTGGCCTTTGATAGCTCTTATCAGAATTTATTCAGCATCAATGGTAGAAAAGTCAGGCTCTTTTTATACATGCCCTATGAAGAGAAGTAGATTTTAAGTAATAATATCAAACCCTAATGAGTACCATGGTTTGAATGTTTGTGTCCTTCCAAAATTCATATGTTGATTCCAAATTCCCAATGCAAGTATTAAGAGGCAGTGCCTTTGGAAAGGCTTATTGCCCTCATCAAATAAACCCTGAGGAAGCTTTTATACTCTTTCTGCTGTGGGAAGGCAGAGTTAGAAAATACCATTAGGAAGCAGAAACCAAGTCCTCACCAGACATGAAATCAGATGAAGCCCTCACCTCCAGAACTGTCAGCAATAAATTTCTGATGTTTATAAATTACCAAGTCTAAGGTATTTTGTTATAGCAGTCCAAACTCACTAACACAATGAGTAAATGAAAACAGAGGAAGGTAGCCCGATGCACAAGTACCTGGCAGACAAGATTTACTTACCTGAATCACAGCTGTATAGTTGGCAGGTGTAAACACAGGGCTGTTGTCATTCACGTCAGAAATATCAATGTTGACAGTTGCAGTTGATGACATTGCAGGAATGCCACTGTCTGTTGCCTGGACAAGCAGGGAGTATCCAGACACCTGCCAAGGCACAAAGAGGTGGAAGTAAGGAAGGCAGTGCACTCAGAGGAAATTCAGTTTCTGGGCCTGTCTTGCTAAAGGTTCACCACCTTCACTGTTATTTTCTAGCCCAGGACTTCTCTGGGCTAGAACATCTACCATTTGGTGTCAGATGAAATTCTTGGTTGCTTAGGAATGACCTACGCATTGTAGAATGTTTAGAGGCATCCCTGACTTTTACACACTTTTACACACTAAGAACTAGTACCACCCCCCGCTCAGTTGTGACAATCAAAGAATGTCTTCAGACATTACTAAATGTCCCCTGGAGGGAAAAAAAAAAAAAACAAAAACACTCCAAGTTAGAACCATGACTCTGGACCTTTTTCCGAGACAACAGTCACCTCTGACCTGTCTTAACAGTTTTAGTATTTCTAGAGTTATGAGAATAAATCACCCAGAGGATTCTTTAATCAGCCCAGTGATGCTTTTTGGCATCATTACAATAACATTTGCTTCTATGTTTAATTCTCTTTAAAGATACATATTTTTTATTTTAAAAGACAATGTTTAGAAACTTAGTTTAACCTTAGATAGTAGAATTCTTTGGATCATTTCTTTCTGGCCTAGATACCTTCAGGTGATCTGTGAATGTCTGAATATTTATGAATAAAGTTGCTAATGAAACTAGGCTACCGGATCCTAACACTGAAAATTTTTCTCTGCCCTTCACCCCAGAAGGGACTGAAATTCAAACCATCCAGAAACACACACATTTGCCTTTTCTTTAAAACCACTATAAATATAAAATTGCTAGCAGCTATTATTGGAAGAAAATTATTTCAAAAGTCTAACCTAAATACTTCATACTACATTTTAGTCCAGTCCTACTTATTCTCATTATTTGATTAGAGATCGTTGCTATTCATACTCACAAAGCACCCCTGATTCCAATGAAAGTATAGGTGTGGATGGAAGGAAGTTGGTCTAAACTGGCTTACCCGTTCTCTGTCCAATTTCTTCTTAACCTTCACAAGTCCCAAGACAGAATCCACAGCAAACTCATTGTCCCTATCTCCACTCACAATGGAAAAACGAATCTGACCATTGGGCTGGCTGTCCATGTCTTCTGCTATTAGCTTCATGAAAAACAATCAAAATGAAGAAAAGACATGACATATGAAACAGAGAAAGGGCTTTTTTTCTGGGGTCCCAGGTCTGAATATGTCCCTAGGAGCTCTGTTCTTCAGTGCTAGTGATCATTCCCCCATGGGAGAGAGGATGTGTTGACCACAGGATGCACTGCCATCCAGCAGAGAGCTGAAGCTACCTGCAACCTAATGCTGCAGGAATCAGAGATAAGATGCATAGATAAAAGAGACTTATCCAGCCTAAGATTCAGTAAGAATGGTAAGGATGGGACTCATTGTTTCCAAAATGTAATTTGTGGCCTTAGAGAACCTGAGTTCTCAGAACACATGGCTTGTTCTAAGAGTTACTAGAAAAACTTCTTCCTGCAAAGGGCTCCTTTAAGGAAGGCTGATCAATCTTAATGTATTCACATTTGTATCTGTCCTACTTTGTGTTTGTGTAGGGGTGAGGGTGAGAGGGATTTTACTTTATCCTTAGACTCTTAATAATTTTTATTATAAATTGACAAATTGTATGTATTTATGGGGTACAAGGTGATGTCATGATATATTGATATAATGTAAGACAGCTAAATCAAGTGAATTAATATAATCATCACCTCAAATATGTATCATTTTTATGGTGAGAACATGTAAAATTACTCTCAGTGATTTCGAATTATACAATAAATATATTATTTTCAACTATACTCACCACACTGTGCAATAGATCTAAAAAATATAACCTTCTAGATATCTATAACTTATCATCTATGTTCATACACTAGTAGGAGCCATAATTAATTGCATGGTATGTTTTAGTTACTTGAAAAGTATCCACTCCTGGGAGAAAAGTGATTATAAGTCATTTATTTCTTGATATAAATTAATGCACAAGATCCTTTCTAATACACAAAATTGAGAAGGGCTCATTGAAAGACCCATGAGTGAGTAACATTCTAATCATACAGAGATATAGAAAGTGAAAAGTGAGGAACGTCTAAGGTAGACTTTGCTAATTCTTCACTATAATGAAGATGATTGGTTCCAAATATCTAGACTCCCTGGCACTTACCAAAATGACAGAGTCCCCCACCGAGGCATCTTCACTGATGACAGCACTATAGACGTCTTGGCTGAACTTGGGAGGATTGTCATTCACATCTGTGAGGTTGATGCTGACAGTGGCCGCAGCACTGAGAGCTGGGGTGCCCCCATCTTTAGCTTCTACCACTAGGTAAAATCTTTTGCATAGTTCATAGTCCAGGACTTCCGAAACAGAAATACCACCTTTGAAAAAAATGGGGAGTCTTAGATTTGATTAGGGAAAAATACTGGCCAGTCATTCAATAATCATGTTAATATTTATAACATCATCTCCAGCCAAGAATCTTAGACATTCAGGAATTTGTTTATTTAATGCTTCTCTGAAAGCATTCTAGAAGTCTGATCAATGCTGTCAGTTAAAGCATGCCTATCTATCAAACACAACTCTGAAAAATCTTTGCATGTTTCTATAACAGTTCCTGAACATCTCTCAAAAAGCTTGAAAATTTCTGCTTATGCAACTAGGGAGCAGGGACAGGGGCATCCCTGATAAGTATCTCCCAATTCCTCAATTTGACCCAGGAAGACTGATAATGAATTAAGATGTGTGGATGTGGTTGTATGGCCCTGATGCTTGTCAGCAAGAAAATACTTGCAGACTTAGCTGAATTGAATTAACCACAAAGGTACTCTGCCAAGTTATAATGCACTTATCTAAAACTATTATTGCAAAAAGAGGGCAAATATTTCAGTAATCTCAAGGTGTATAGTGACATAAGGGAAAAGGAATGACCTGGGAAACAGACTATCCAGTGGCTAAATAGTAAGTATTAGTTTCATGCCCTCACCTATAGAAGAGATAATGCCCAGGTCACAGAGGCATCTAAATTAAGAAGTAGAACAAGGGGAAGAAACCATAGTTTGTTTGTTTGGTTGGTTGGTTTCTCTCTAAAAGTGGCTCTGTGAGCGCTACATTTCTTCTCACCCAACCTTTCTGATGAGGAGACCCAGCCCTTACTCTGTGATTGGCAGCTGGACATTGGACTACCTGCAAAGGGGTCTCAAAGGCATTTACTTTTCTCTCTCTTGGAAAACAATTATCAGCACAGGTGAGAAGGTCTTACCTATTCACATTTCCAGACAGAAGATGTCTCTAGTTGCTAAGACTGCCAATAGGCTCCTTGTATGTAAGGTGAGAAACAGAAATTATACCTATAATAAGAGCCTTTTTCTCTTCATAATTAAGTTTTCTTAGCACTTACCACCACTAGCACTTTATTTTACATCCCAGGCTTGTTATCCAGTGCAAGATTTAAATAGTACTCAACCATTTCCCCATGGTGTTCATATACAATGGCTATAACTAGGTAAGCCAAGACTAACACATATGTAAATAAGGGAAATCCCTATACATTTTAATTTGAAGTAATGACCTTAATAAACAGAGGTGCTGCTGGGAGAGGCTACTAATGCAATTACTCTATGTTTTCACTATCTTAAACTTGAAGGAGAGAAGTGTACTTATTGCATTTTTTGTGTGTGTTCCCAAAGTTAGTTATACCAATGTTAGAATATGCATTCCGTAATCAGAAAAAACTGAGGACAAATTCTGGATAATCCATTATTAATCATGAATAATGGGGTAATTATGTAACTTCTTTGAAGCTCTATTTTTCTCATTTGGGAAATGAGACATACCTAATGATTGAATAGGAGTCTAGCCTATTTGCCATGTTAAAGAAATGCTGATATTTTATACCTTCTTGTTTGTTTGTGCCAACTATCCCAAAGAGAGGAGATGTTCTTTGCTACTTTGCACAACAGGTGCATATTCCTTGAGTGATAAGAGAAGTGGGTTAAAAGGTGAGGAGATGTGAGATACTCCGTTTTCTAATCTGCAAAATGGGATGTGCCTTGAATGTTCATAGGGATACTAGTAAACAGAGAGTATCCACAAAAGGACATTCAAATAGAAATTACCCTAACAATACAAGAGATACAAGAGTGAATATGCTTACTCTTCAAAAAAAATACCCAAACTTATTCCCTTGAATTATCATCTTTACTTACCCCAAATACATGTAACACTCATTAACCCACTGATGAAAAGATAGCTTGATGTCTCTCTTTTTGTTATTTTGGCTTCTAAACACCCCTTTCCATAATTTATGTTACACATTCCCTTCCCTGAGTTTGAAAAGAGTGTGGTAAGAAGTGAGGGTGTTATGACTCTGAGTAGTGGGAGGGATTAAAATGCAGTGGTATTTCTAGTCAATTGACAGAGTCTCCTTGGTGTGTTGATTTGGGAAGACTGCAGATGACTGTGTAAATAATGACCAATGTCTTCCTTGGCTGATGACCACAGAGTGGTAGTTTAAGCATGGACAATAGCAGGTGGAGGCTCATCTCTAAGAGTGTTTCCCAAAACATGCATATTTTATCTAAGTAAAAAAAAAGAAAAATTAAAAAGAAATAAAAAGAGGGAGATACAAATGCTTGTGCGTGAAATACAAATATTACTTTATCTTCCTATAGAGAAAACACATGGCTTTTCCCAAGCCCTCCTATAGGGAAATCCTGAAGCCACTTTGGGGATAAGTATTTTCCAAGTAAGTGCACAGATAGAAGCTTTAAATTAGGCAGATCCATTCTTAGAAGCAGAGGCTCTGCTACAAGAACACTTGCTTCCCTTGTAAGGGAGGCAGGAGGAGGAAAAAGAAAGGTTGCTTGAGTTAGGAGGAGAAGCAAGACATAGTGAAGCCTTAAATTCTAAGTAGGTTGATATTTACCCACCTGTCTTTGGGTTGATCCTAAATTTCCCCTGTTCATTTCCAGACCGGATAAGATAAGTAATCTCAGCATTTGTGCCAATATCTTTGCTGGTGGCAAAAACAGCAAGGACTTGGGTGCCAGGTGAGGTGTCCTCAGGCACAGTCACCAGGTAGTCCCTCCTCTCAAACACAGGGGGGTTGTCATTAATGTCCAGGACAGTGATAGTCACAGTGGCGAGAGAGGACAGGGACCGACCAGGACTCTGGTCAGTGGCCCTCACACTGATGTTGTAGGAAGACTGCTGCTCTCGGTCCAGCGACTGCTCCAAGATGATGATGCCGGATGAACTGTCAATGGAGAAGAACCCATTGGCAGAGTCCGCCAGGGAGTATACTACCTTCCTGTTGATGCCTATGGGAGAAAACACAAGAACATAAGCAGACAAGAATGTGGCCATATGCTATGCACTGAAATACTATGGCTTTGTTGACTTTTGCAGGGTCACCCAGAGAAAAATAGTTGCTATAGAAACAGCTGTGATTCTATAGAAATGTAAATGTCAGTTTGTAAAAACATACCTAAATTAAAAGCTAAGGAAACTGCCAATATTCATATTGGCAATGAATATCAGAACTCATTGGTATTCTATTATTTTTATGTGTGTATGGTGCTGGGGACTGAACCCAAGGGCATTATATTTCTGAACTACATCTCTAGCCATTTTTATCTTTTATTTTGAAATAGGTTCTCACTACGTTTCTGAGAGCCTCACTAAATTGCTGAGGCTGGTTTCAAACCTGCAATCCTTTTTTTCTCAGCCTCACAAGTATTGGGATTATAGACTTCTACCACCACACCTGGTTCAGTTCTCATTAGCATTCCTAATATATAGTACCCTCTCAATCTTTAAGAAATACTCTCAGATACTAATAGACAGAAAGAGAAATAGAATTAATTAATAAATTTATTATTTTAACAAATATTTATTTATAATATGCCAGGCACAACTCTAGGTGCTAGAGATTCTAGCAAAAGATGAGGGTCCAACATTTATTGAAGAATTTTTTACACTTTGGTGGGGTTATGGTCGTAGAGCAGAAGCCACTGGAGGGCTTTGAGAGGAGAGTAATGGAATGTAGCTTAGCTATTAACAGTATTCCTCCAGCTGCTGGTTGTGAACAGACTGAAGGACAGCCAGAGAAGAGGCAGGAAGACCAGTTAGTAGCCTCCTGCAGGAATATGATGAGCATGTGTAACAGTGGTTTGAACAAAGGTGGTGGTGCTGGGGCTGGTGAGAGGAGTTGTGCTCCAGAGCTCTTCTGAGCACAGCACACAGGTGGTGAGAAATGAGGGCATCCAGTATGGATTTTGAAATAGAAGTGGTGAGAAGGGAATGCTTCTGACTGTGGAGTTGGCAGGATAAGAGATGCTAGGAGAAAAGAAGCTTCCAGAGTGACTCTGCTTTTGGCCTGAACAGCTGGAAAGATTGGGTTATCACCAGCTGAGATGGAGAAGGCTGCAGGAAGATTAGGTTTTAGAGGAAAGGCCAGGAGCCCCACTGAGATTAAGTTTGAGATAGGCATTTGATATCCAATAGAGATGTCAAGTGGGAAGTTATATAGAGGGAGCTGGGGTAAAGTGGAGAGGCGTAAGTTGGAGGTATACATTTGAGGTGTATAGAAGACATGCAAAGTTGTGAGAGCAGATGAGGGAGGTCATGGGGGAGTATGCAGGGAAAAAAATAATTCAAGGACCAGTGAGGCTGGATCACTCCATCAAAGAGGGGAGCAGAGGTAGGCTGAAGGCGCTCTCTAATCCAATGATTTTAAGACATATACCTAGTTATCAAAATGCCGTTTTGTCTTAAAGGTTGATTATGTTTTATGCATTAAATTTAAAACATATCAACTATGAAATGTGCATCAATGATCAACAAATTACTAAATGATGATTGAAGATTGAGTTACTTGTTTTCATTAGAGGATCTCAGAATTTCAAAATCACTTATAAAACTTAAATTTGCTTTAGTCATTATGAATTATCAGAAGGAAAATGGAAGAACCATACTGATACTAAATGCTCTTAATGAAGACATCCATCATTCGGGGTCTTTAGCAATGACAGCATCTGAAAATGGCTTTTCTGAATCATGGAACCCTAGAATATAAGCTTTTTAGAGGGGAGTGTCTAGCTGTGTTTTATTTTATTTTTTCTTAAGACAACACCTCACCAAAAGGGCCAGCATTTGGCAGTAATAAAGGTTAAACATTTTACTTCCCCAATGTACAATTTCCCTTAAGCCTAAATTCCCAGAAAACTAATAAAATCACATATCTGAAGGAGATGACATAAATCACATTATGTGGCTTTAACCAAAAGGTCGACACAGAGAGCTTTTTCTTGGTTCCATTCCAGAGAGTCCATTTTTTCCCCAAAGTTTCATCATTTACTTTGATTTCTCTTTCCAAACAACCATGCTGCGATATATAAACATCAGCCTCTGATTTTATTTGTGCTGGGATTGAAAACAAGAGGGCTTTCCTCTTCTTTTGCTATCCCTTGAAATGAGTCTCCATAAGAGAGGTCTTAGGAATACTTTCTGGTTGTTTTCTCCAGTGGCTGTAAGATTAAATTCTTCAACATAAATTCCTGGGATGAATGCACAGAGGGTTGCAGAGGTGAATAAACTTGCACCTGGCAAATAATAGCCCTGCCTAGGTGTTAGAATAGGTTATGTGCCTAAGAGGCTGTCCCTACTGATTTGATGGTCTTGGGACGCCTCTCACAGTTATGGAGGTGCATTTACAGAAATAGAGCAGCGATTGATATAAATACATCACACAAGTTTTCAAATCACAGATGTTCCCTATGGATTTGAATTCCACCCCCAACATATGGTACATTCCTCCTGCCAACAAGAGCTAGCAGGAAATGCCTGCAGGGTCTTTCATCTGAGCATGCGCTGGCAACTACAGAACCCATTTCACTGACACATAAACCAGGGGATGGACTTGCCAGGTGCCACCAGCCTTTTTAGGTAAACATGAGGGACAACAAGAGAAGTCCCATTTTCCCTAGACTCCCTGCTCAGTCTCCTTAAGGATTTCAGGAGATTGACACTTGGATATTTTACTTCTTCAGGTCCACAGAATAGTTAGGGAGGAAGGAAATTTCTGACTGTTTTGAAACAGTGTTGAGTTAGAAGTAGGGGATTGGATTTGCACTCGGCCATTCTCTGTAGCAAAGCTTGAAAGGAAGGTGTATTTAATAGTTGCCCATGTTTCCGTCATTGGGACAGATAGCTCAAATCTAATTAAAATATCACCTGTGCTCCAGGTTTGCAGCTTGACCTTCTAGCCCTATTCAAAGGCACTTGTCTGGGCTCTGTTCCTCTAAACAGGAGATGCTGTGTCCTCCAAGCTCCCTGCTCAGCCCGGGAGCCCTGTTGTTGAGTACTGCATTTACAAGGCTGACATTAATCAGCCACACAAAGACCATTGCTACCCTCCAGGCAGATTCTGTTAATTTAAACTCGGTGACAGGGATTTTCTGCTTTGCCCTAGCAGAAACATGCTCCCCCCAACCCGCCCCACCACCAAGTTGCTCGCCCAAACTGCCTCCACCTCTCCATACATTTTGCTTCTGACAGTATCTTGGGCATTCACACCAGGAGGAACTGGGAGATTTATTGTTGCCTCTCCTTTCTGTTACCAATCAAACTGATATGGAAGCAAGACCAGAATAGCAAGGGGTGGGGGAAGCAAATCAAAAATCCTGCCTAAATGAGATCACTTACAATTTGCCAGTTCTCAAGAAAAAGGCAGGATGTATTTTTGGAACATATTGGAGCTCCAAGTTAGACAAAATTGCAATGAATTTCAATAATTTTTAGAAATAAACTCAGAAGCATAAGTGCAAATTCAGAGGTGGTACTTCTGATGAGTCTTTGTCATGTTATCAGGCGATGGGGTGCTGTCTTTGTTTAAGAGATGCAGGTCATATCACTAAAATGGAACTTTCCATCCAAAGGGGTTTGATAGATGCCATCCTTCAAATTGCCATCCTTTTGCTACATATCCAGCAGAAAAGATGAACCTGCGTAGAGGACTTGCTTGCTAATTAGTCTAATGCTCCTACTACATGTCACAATGTGTTATATTAAGGTATAACATTAATCCATCATTTTGCATCTGTGTTCTTTAAGTATGTAATTCTCTTCTCCAATCTGAGCCTAATTTAATGAGGATGGAGCTGCTTAGCTTCTTAAAATGCTGAAATGCCCGGCTACCAAGAGAAGGTTGACTTTCATTACAAGTGAAGTTTTTGCAAGCTAACCGTGGCAAACGAGGTAGGCAGCCCTTCAGAGGATTAAAATCAAGTAAAAAGAGAATGATTAAAATCCCTGTTTGCTCAAAAGAAGTAACACATAGCAGTACTCTGTGGAGTGGTGCTGGAGGTGAGAAATGCTACGTAGAAATTCCCAATAAGAGCCGGGCATAGTGGCATTCTCTTGTAATCCCAGTACTTGGGAGGTTGAGACAGCAGGAGGATCGCAGATTCAAGGACAGCCTCAGCAAGTAGTGAGACTTTCATCAATCTATCAACCTAGTGAGGCCCTGTTTCAAAATAAGAATAATAAAATAGGGCTGGGGGTGCAGCTTAGAGGTAGAGTGCTCCTGGGCTTAATCTTCAGTACCATAAAAAAAAAAGAAAAAAAAATTTCCCAGTATGGAAGGCTGTGAATTCCTGGAATGGGTGGCCAAAAACATCCATATTTTCTTCCTTGGAAGGTTTCTAAATGGAGTGTATGTTCCTCTCAATATGGCTAAAAGGAAAGACAGACCTTTGGACATGAGATTAACTGTACATAAAAGTCAAAGTTTTAAATGTTTTCAATGAAGGCAACAAGGTACAGTCCTGAAAGACAGGAGACCTTGCCCCCAGGTCATAATCTGACCAAACCACACACACGTACTTGAGCAAGTCACTTAACTTCATTGAGTCTCCTTCTCAGAATGGCAGATCCCAGGTGCACTGACATTGAGTTTATCTTCTAGCATTATGATTCAGTTTCAAGTTAAAAAATAGAGCTAGTTTTATTTCTGTTTCCACTGGATTACTCTAACTCCCCCACCCCAAAAATGTCCATTAAGTTGATGGACTTGGCCCTCAGTAGAGCAGTGTCAACAAAGGAGAAATATATGGTAAGTTACTGGAATCTTTCAGAGGGGAAGAAAAACTCAACAGAGCATATTCATGTTATTCAGTTAGTTGTTTAAAATCCACTCATGTAGCTTACACTTATACAAAGTTTTATGCTTCATCGAGATGTAACCGCTAGTGCTAGGATCATCTCCAGGGGTCTAACCCACCATCAGAATAACTCAGCTTTATATTTGAGATTGTTAGAGGTGTTAGAGCCAAAATCAAATATCAAGAGTCACCAACATAATAAATACATCAAGATTATTTTGACCTGTACATGAAAAAGTATTTTCTCTCTTCTCCCTGTGATAAGGATCCTTAAGCATGGCGTCTCACATTGGCAGCTGCTTTAACTTCCTCTCCACAGGGTCTTGTCAGTGACATTCCCATCTGTGCCCTCTGTTACCTGCACAGGATCTGTCAAGGTTGTGCAATGTGGATGGTACTAAGTTGCTATAAATTGACCTTTATAAAGGGATTTGAACTTATATAGAATAGGTAACTGGGAAAGAAATAATTTGAAACAATTGCAATGATTTTCATTTATTTCTTATGTCAATTTCATTGAGGTATCATAATTTACATATAATAACATGAACATATGTTAAGGGCCCAACTCATAAGTTCTGGAGAATGTTTACCCTGTGGAACCTTTGGCTCTATCGAGATACAGAACATGCCAACCACCCATTAAGCTCCATCAAGGCCCATTGCAGTTGGTTGCATGATCCAATATGCCAAGCCATCTAATAACTTGTCTTTGAAGCAATACTTTCTCCTGCCTTTATTAATGCATATTTATTATGCATGTATCCTACAAGTATGTTTAGTTTTCACAGTCTTTATGATCTGGGATTGGTGGCTTGGTGATTAAGTCATACTATTATTTAAGTTATAAGGATTATCCTTCAAAGAATAATGATAAAAGTTTTGTTCTTTTTTCTTTTCTTTCTTTAGGGAGAGGGAGGATGCTGAGGATGTCAGATAGGAACATTCTACCTCTGAGATACAACCTAGTCACCTCCCAAGGACTAGGATTAGAGGCATGTGTTACCACACCAGGCTAAGCTTTGGTTCTTGAATATGTTATTGTTTTCCTTTGCTATTACTTTATCCTTAAAAGACACGCTATTTCTTTTGAGAAGTAGAAGGTTTCTATCTCTCTCATAGAGGGAATTGGCTATCAACCTTCCTTTCTTTTTTTTTTTTCTTAGAGGAAATATTTTTCTCTTTTCTTTTTTTTTTTTTTTAATGTGCTTTTATTGGTGCATTATCGTCTCACATCATAATGTAAATCATGTTGACACTGACATACATGCACACAACACTTGGTGTCCCCCATTGCTTTCTTTGAAGGGATCAGGTACTAGGGATTGATCCCAAGGGTGTCGAGCCTCTGAGCTATACCTCCAGGCTTCTTTTAATTTTTTTATTTTGAAATAGGGTCTCACTACATTGCTGAGGGTTTTACTAAGTTACTGAGGCTGGCCACAAACATGCAATCCTCTTGTTTTAGCCTTCAAGTACTGGGATTACAGGCATGTACCACCATGCCAGCTTTACCCTTCCATTTAATAATAATTTGCTGAGTGCCACCTGCTTTTGTGACTATCTTGGCACTCAAGAGTTAGAGGAAGTGGAGCCCACAGATATAATTTCTTGATGAGGAGTTACTTAAACTACATAGTATAGAGTTTCCAGTGTATCCTCCCTGACTTTCGCCTGCCATGAATAATAATAGCAGACTTTAAAAAAAATTCTACCTCTGAGGTATTAAATTTTTTGTGTGGCCAGGAACCACATCCAGGTGAAGCCCCCATCCCCTTTCACCTGGACTGTCACAAGAGAGTCTTAACTGCAAACAGTCATAGATGCATCCCTTTGGGGCCAGCTTCATCACAGAGAAGTTCCTAAAAATCTGTTTGAAGGCCTTTCCCTAGCTGTTCAAAATAGTTGCTGCTGTGGTTTGACTCTTTCACAAAAACTCATGTTGAAGTTTAATTCCTATTGTGAGGCTCTAAGAGATAGGACTAGGGGAGGCCTTTAAGAGGTCCTGAGGGTTCTTTCCTCATGCATGAATTATCTCATTCATGGGTTAATGGATCAATGAACTAATGTTAGTGGGGTATCTCAAGAGTAGGACTGAGCTGAGTGTGGTGGTGCATGCCTGTAATCCCAAGTATTGGGAGGCTGAGACAGGAGGATCCCAAATTTGAGAACAGACTCAGCACTTGAGCAAGGCCCTCAGCAACTTAATGACACTCTGTTTCAAAATTTAAAAAAAAATGGGGGTGAGGTTGTAGCTCAGAGGTAAAATGCCCCTGAATTCAATCCCCAGTAACACACACACACACACACACACACACACACACACAAACACACACTGGATCTGTCACAAAATCCAGCTTGGCTCTGTCTCTTGTATGTGCATCTCTTCCCATGTGATGACCTGCCCCACCTTGGAACTCTGCAGAGTCCCCACCAGCAAGAAGGGAACATAACCAAATGTGATTTCTTGATCCTGCAGCCTTCAGAACTATGAACCAAATAAACCTTTTTTTTTTTTTAAATTACCCAGCCTGTGGTATTCAGTTATGGTGACAGAAAATAGACTAAGACAGTCATTGAATTCTCACTTCTTGTAGACAGAAGCAAAAGCTTTTGAGAGTGGTATTCTAGTCCTTTCCAATCTGATCACAACCTATCCTTCCAGTGTCATCTCCTGCTTCACATCTATTGCACTCTGTCAACTTCAGTCATGACTGAAGATATTACAAGTGAGCACTTACTTCTCCAGGCCCATGCTTGTACTTAGCCTACTTAATATTATCCTCACTCCTTCTCTTGTTAAAACCTTGCATAATCTCTGTGGGGTCTCTTCTGGAAGAGCTTCCTTAATTTCCTCTGTTATTTCCTCCTCTGTGCTCCCTTACTATTATTTTTGGGTCTATCTTTGCACTATCATTAGTTATGTGTATGTCCTTTCTCCCACTAGATTAGTGTACCTTTTAGATGGAGGGTCTATGTTTTATTCATCTTTGTGTCTCAGTATTGAGAAAAGAACCTGGTAAACAAAGAGCCATAAATGTTTACTTGCAGAAAAAAAAAACAACCAGGGAACCAAAGCAAGTATAGAATTGTGCTAATGCAACATGTGTAAGTGATGCACATATTGCACACATAAGCTCACTGTGAATGTATTTGCTGAAAGAATTTTAAAAATGAAAGTGCAATTAAATGAAATATCTAATATTTAAAATCTATACAAAGTATTTATGGATATATAAAATACTATTGTTAAATAGAAATGTGCATTGTAGAAAAATGGTAATTACCTGACTTTCTACAGTGAAGCTGAATTGAGTAAATTATGGCACATTCATATCCTGTGTATAGAATACTGTATAGAGTGTCAAATAATGTAAAAGAATATATGGAAATATGCTTGCAAGTTAGTGAAGGAAGCAGATTACAAAATAATATCTAGTTTATGAGCCAATTTTCATTTAAAAAAGCAGGCAGAAGGGATTTCAATCAAAATGATAACCATGGGAAAAAGTTGTTTCCTTTTTGCTTATCCTTTAGGATTTTATAGTCAGAATAGAATATGGTTGTAATAAATAAAGGAGCAATTACAAAAGTCATGTACATGGAAAATAATTCTTTAATATCAATTTTGGAGAGTAGTCAAATTTTCAAGATTTTTTCCAAGCCAATTCAATTCTCAACATACATATCATTTGACATGATTATAGAAAAAGATACATATTGTATAGACCCTTTTCTGAGTATTTCTATTCTTTATTTTAGTTCATCCTCAGAAAGATACTGACATTACTTAGAAAATCACTTTTGTCAAGGGTTTCATTATAAAATTATTTCAAGGAATATAATTTTTACACTTAAATTAAGCATTTAGAGAAAATGGGTAGTCTAAAATTCTTCTCTCATCTTTTGTAGAAGGCAAACATAATCCCATTATAGTCAAACAGCTCAAACTGATGGCTCTTTTTTTTTCTGATATGAACTAAAACAGAACATTGCTATGAGGAGTTCCATGGAATTAGCAATACTTTTTAAGTTAACAATTACTGTACTTTTAAATAGACTCTAATTACTTCTGTTTAAAGTACCATTTAAAAGTTTCCCATTGGGTGATGATTAAAACTGGCACATTCCCCCAGAGAAGAATACCAGCTCCTAGGGTTGGTAGCTCCTTGGCCTTTTGAGCAGTCCCAAAACAAAACAAAACAAAACAAAAAACAAAAAGACAGAAGGCAGTTGCAGAGTCAAGGAGATCCAAATCACTGCACCAAAAATTTGCTGAAGATTTGCCAACTGGATTGGAAGTAGCTCTCCTGCTAGGATTAATGACACGATGGTGGGCTCCCATGTGAAATTAAAATGTTAAGTCTCTTATTAAAAATATATATACACATATTTTGTGAGCATAGTTTGTGACATATTTACATATGAGCATAGCCATAAGCAGAACATTAAACCAAGAACAGACGCATCTGAGCAAGAGGTCCTTTTCCACTGCACAGGCTGCACACCCATGAAGCCAGCCCCTTTGTGGATATGACTGTCTTGTGTGATACCTGAAAAGTTACAGTGCATCTGGATATAAACTCTTCCAACTATCTATGGCTTGGTATTATGCTGGGCCAGGGATAGTGTAAGTAAATTAATTCATCCATTAAGTCAGTACACGGAACTCCATTTTCATTAGTGCCTATAATTTCTGTGCTGGGCAGCTATTCAATGATCATACTCAAAAGGTTTTCTGTGTGGGCCACAGTTGATCAGTGTGGCCATTGGATCAACTCATCCATTCATCCAATAAATACTTAAGGACTTCTGCTGCATGTCATGCAAAAAAGAGTATCTCCTAACACCTCTACCCTCCAGTGGCTCCCCTTTCTCAGGAGACAGTCTATAAAGAGTGATTTTTGAGCTAGGTATGGTGGCACATGCCTGTAACCCCAATACTTGGAGGCTGATACAGGAGGATCACAAGCTCTAAGCCAGCCTCAGTAATCCAGTGAGACCCTCAACAACTTAGCAAGAGACCCTATTTCAAAATAAAAAATACAGTAGGGCTGGGGATGTAGCTCAGAGGTACAATGCTCCTGGGTTCAATAGCCACTAACACACACACACACACACACACACACACACACACACAACTATTGGAGAGGGGTCATCAAGGACAGTTTTCCAGAGAAAGAACTGAATTAAGTCCTGAAGGAAAGGCATACGTCATCAGGAATACCAACATGGAAAAATGACAGGAAGAAAGGGCATTTGAGGCAATGGGAACACATGTAAAGGAAGGAAACTGCAAAGTGTACCCACAGAAGGGTACAGGGTTCAGCACTGCTGAGTCTTAAATTTAGAATGGTGGGAGCTGAAACTGTCTATTTTCAGAGCAAACTGCAAGTTACCAGAGCAATTATAATCAATTATTATCTAGAGTAAACTAGAAACTGGGACTTAGTTAATGGGTACATTTGCAGAGAGAGAAGAAAGAAGCTTAAAGGAGCAAGTTGGAAAGGGAGTGTGTGTGAGTGGGAAGTGTTTTGTAATATGTGAGAAGTTATTAAAAGAGCTCGCCAGCAGATGATGGACAACATAATCGTGCCTGTCAGGGAGGCCTCACAAGGTGAAGTGACAGCCTATATCCTGTGGCAGAGCTGATAAGCACACTCCACTGAGCCTCAGCATGCCCCGGAGAGGCAGGAAGACAAAGCTGGGGGTTCTTGGAGTTCCTACACAAAATTCTAAGGGGTGGGTAGGAATCCCCCCAGCCACACTGCCCATCTCTTAAACCCATCCCTGTGTTGCTGTGTGTTGCATCAGGACTGATCCAATTAAGCAGCTCAGAGGCCTTTTACTAAACTGAGGCCTCTACAAATAAGGTGGCATGAGAATGAGGGAGCTCACAGGAAAGAACCACTGAGATCAAGTGTTAGAAATCGGGATTCCCTGCCAGCACTTCCCTGAGATACTCTTTTTTTTTTTTTTTTAATGGTACTATGGATTGAACCCAGTGGCATTCTATCTCTGAGCTATACCCCAGCCCTATTTTATTATTTCATTTTGAAACAAGGTCTCACTAAGTTACTCTGTGTCGCTCTGCAACCTGGATCCCCCAGCATCAACCTCCCAAATACTGAGATTACAGGCATTAGCCACTGTGCCTGGACAAGGTACTCATTTCTGGAAGGAATCATTGTTTAATTTAAAAACTAGTGTTTTAGCAAGGCATGGTGGTGCATGCTTGTAATCTCAGTACTTGGGAGGTTGAGACAGGAGGATTGTAGGTTTGTGGCCTGTCCCAGCAACTTAGTGAGGCCCTAAGCATTTTAGTAAGACCTTGTTTCAAAATAAAATAGGGCTGTGGATGTAGCTCACAGATAGAATATCCCAGGATTCAATCTCTAGTAACACACATATACATACACACACACTACACACACACACACACACACACACACACACACACACACACACACTAAAAAACACACATACATTAAAAAAAAACTAGTGTTTTGACTTGCTTGGGAAATATTGGAATTTTAAAAGGGTGACAATATCAATAACGTATGTATCAAGTGCAAAGACTCCTAAATTGAGCAGGGCATCACAATGATCGGGGGCTGAAGGGTGGGTGCATTCGGCCCTCTCTGAGACTTCCTGAATCTGATTTTGGAGATGGAGCTATTGCCTGTTTGTTTGTTCATTTATAAAAGCTCCCCAGGGGATTGGGATGCACAGCCAGGGCTGATATCCAGTATCCTGAGAGGAAGTAGATTTTCAGAGGGACTCAGGAACTTATTTATAGTCAGACAACTAGTAGAAGATGGAGCTGGAATATTTAATCAGGTCTCATCCCAAAGTTACTGTATGATGTCACTTCTCAAAGTGACAGGCCAACACGACACAGAAATGGCAGGATGTCATGGTCCTGCCATCTAGCAGCATGCACTGCAGAAGGGGTCCTAATATTGGCAGAAGGTAAGGAATTCAGGGAAGGATTAATGGTACTCCTTAATGGCACCCCAGAGCCCTTTGCTATCCACTATTGACTATCCACTTAATTGACTCCTTGGAAGAGTCACAAACCTTTTGAACCTCAGTTTCTCCATCTGCAGGGAGTACCAAGATCTCTTCTTTCCATCATAAGATTCCATGTGTAAGTTTTTGAGAAACTTTCTCTGGAGAAAGACTTCAAACATAAGATTCTATGTTTTGATATTCCTAACAGACAAAGGGCTTTGACCACAATATCCTCAGAGAATGAATCATGTCTCTCTGTCTTCAGGGAAGATTAGTTAACTTTAACTGACACTTTAATAGTCCCTCAGCTACCTTCAAAGATTTAACACTTCAGAGAATAACAGAGCTTTGGGGAAGAAAAAAAAATAGAAGACACATTAAATTGCTGACCTATGCAGCTTAGAGGTAACAATTTCTAAGCATTAGGAAAAACATAGAGTGTATGATACTCAAGACAAGATGAAGTCAGAATTAAATCTCTCTTGAAACATATTTCAACTAGAAATTACAGGGCTATAGAAAAAAGCTTTGGCCTGAGGTGATGACATCTCCCTTTTAAATTCCTTTCTTCTATGAAGTCATTCTGTATAAGCTTCTTTGTCTCTGGGCCTGAAATGAATCCTCAGATAAAGAAACATTTTGATCAGATTTTGTCTCAAGGGCTTTTCAGTAGTAACATCCTAAGATCTACTGGGCGGTGGACACAATGCCCCCAGGAGAGTCTATGAAGAGAGCAGAGGCAAGGAGCAGCCCACAGTGATCAGGCCATTGCCCGACTCTGCCCACATCAAAGCAGCTAAGCTCCCAACGGATGTGGCTGACAGCCTCAGCCCTAAGGCTGGACCCTGTTTTGTGTGTGTGTGGGGGGTGGGCACTGGGGATGGAACCCAGGGGCATTTTACCTCCAAGCTACACCCCTAGTCCTATTTTTTTTTTTTTTTTTTGGAAACAGGATCTTGCTAGGTGGATGGGAGTCTCACTACTTGCTGAGGCTGTCCTAGAACCTGTGATCTTCCTATCACAGCCTCCCAAGTACTGGGATTACAAGTGTGTGCCACTACGTCCAGCTTCTAGACCCTGTTTTGATTGTCACGGACCTACGTGAGAGTCTATTTTCCTCAGAGAGGAGCCTGTGGAGGGATAATGACTAAAGATATGTAGGTAGGATTCGGGATGATCATAACCTTGCATTGTTTGCTCTGCAACAAATTTCCTCAAACCTTAGCAGCATAAAACAGCAAATATTACTTCATGGTTTCTACGGGCCAGGAATCCAGGTGTGGCTTAGTGGTCTATCTCTAGCTTCATAAGGTTTCTCATGAAGTTTTGGGCAAGCTGTCAGACAGAGGAATGGCTTCATCTGATGACTTAAGTGAATGGGGGCTGGGGTTCCACTTTCAAGCTCACTTGTGAAGTTGTTGGTATACCTCGATCCCTCACCATGGGGGCTTCTCATAGGGCCACCCCACAACACTGCAGGTGTCTTTCCTTGAGCTGAGTGATCCAAAGGAGTGAGAAAGAGTGATAGGGACTGAGTTGCATTCCCTTGAAGGTCCTATGCTGAAGTCCCAATATCCAATGACATTGTTTGGACATAAATCTTCTAAGAGGTACATAAGGTTGAATGAAGTGAAAAGGATGGAATTCTAATGTGATAGGATGGGGTTCATATAAGAGGAAAAGAGATCTCTCTCTCACTAGGTGGTACCTAGGAAGATCATGTGAGGGTATAGCAAGAAGGCAGTTATTTGCAATCCAGAAAGAGAGCCCTTATCAAAACCTAACTAACTGATGCTTGCACCCTGAACTTAGACTTCTAGACTTCAGAACTGTGAGAAAATATATTTCCGTTGCTTAACCCACGCAGTGTAGGATATTTTGCTATGGGATCCTAAGCAGATTAATATAGAAGCTATAGTCCATGGTGAATATCAGTCTTTTTATAACTTAATCTCCAAGGTGGTATCATCACTTCTGCCATAGTGCATTATAAATGATCTAATAAGTCAGAAAGGCAGAGGTGTAAGTGCCAGGAGGTGGGGATCACTGGAGGTCAATTCAGAGACAGTTACCACAGAGGGGAACAGCTAACATCTTTCTTTTCATTAACCTCTAACTGGATTTGTGCTCACATGCAATTATCCAGGTAGGAGCTGGGCAAAGAGGTGCATGCCTGTAATCCTAGTACTTGGGAGGCCAGTCTCTGCGACTGTCTTTAGCAACTTATCGAGGCTCTGTTTCAAAATTTTAAAAAAGTGCCCATAGGTTCAATCCCCAATACGAAAACAACAACAAAACAAAACAAAACAAAACAAACAAAAAAAACCTAGGAGAAATTTATTTTATTTTTAACCTTTTGTATTCTGTGCCATGATTTGTACATTATTCTGAGGGACGATCTATAGGTGTCACTTAATTGTTAAAGTGTTGGTGACACAAAAATAGTAAGAACCCCTAAGCAAGTGGTTCTTAAAGTGCAGTTCTGGGAACTGCAGCATCAGCATCACCTGGAAGCTAATCTGAAATGCAAATTACCAGGTCCCTCTCCTAGACCTACTGGGTTAGAAACTCTGAGGGGTGGACCCAGCAATCTGCTTCAGGGAGTCCTTTAGGTAATTTGGATGCTCGCCACCTTCTGAAAGTCACTACTGTTGGTCTAGGCAAGGGCTGTTAACTATTTATTTATTTATTTATTTATTTATTTATTTATTTATTTATTTATGATGGAATAGAGGATTGAACCCAGGGGCATTCTACCTCTGCCCTATACCCTAGCCCTATTTTATTTTTTGTATTGAAACAAGATCTCACTAAGTCGTAGAGGACCTCAATAAGTTGCTGAGGCTGGTGGTCAACCAGTGATCCTCCTGTCTCAGCCACCAAAGCACTGAGATTACAGGCATACACCACCAAGATGGGCTCAGAGACTACTTCTGAGAACTATTGCCTTGGATTATAGTATAACTATCAACTGGTTAGCTTTTGATCAACCTTCTGACGCTCCTTTATAGTGTTTGAAGCCCTGCCACTAATTAGCTTATTGTTCAGGGCAAGTTACTTACCCCCCCAGAGTTTATTCATATATTAAATAAAACAAAAAAAACCTGTTAACTTGGAGGGTTGTTATGAGAAATGAAAATAATGTGTCTAAAGTGCTTGGCACAGTGCCTGGCATGGAATAGAAACTACAAAAGTAGATGTTAATAGCTGCATTATGACTATCATCATTTAAAGTTCTTACTAAGCACTGATCTTGCTTGGGAGGGTTTGAGATTAGTAGAGAAGAGCCGTGCAGAGATCCATGCCAGGACAATCGTGAAGTGCTGTAGGGGGCAAAACAGGAAGATTTAACTCCAGTGAGGAAAATGCGGTCTTACCACTTCAGAGCATTTTCATTCATGCCCAGGCAAGTCTCATGCCCACCAAAACTCACAAAAAGAGATGCTGCCATTCCCATATCGTAGAAGAGGAAACTGAAGCATAGGGAGGCCAAAGGCTTGCTCAAGGTCACGAGGCACTAATCATCCAGGGCTTTCCCCATGTCCATTGGCTTGTTAGGCAATCTGATTACTAGCAGATGTGCCCCTTAAGGGCATCTGTAGGTATACCTTTGGCCTGATCCACAGGGTCCAGATGAGGCTGTGGTGCTATCTCAGCTGGGATATGAGCTTGGAGAAAATTGTGTACTAAGGAAATCCTACAAGGAGGAAGTAGCAGGATATTTGCATGCCTCCATTGTGGCATAGATGGCTAGAGCTGATTTCTTCCTGATTCTGAAACAGATTGCCCCTCCTCCCTGTTCCTCACACCCATATGCTATAGTGGGTGCTTCGGTATCTATCCCTTTTGTCGGGGTGATTTGTTTGTTTGTTTTCTTTTAGGTGCAGTGCAGATGTACTGTATTTAGTCAAGTCCTCAATAGATTGGACTTTTAGATAGTAAATGCTGAACATATATTTGTTTTTCTTTTAAAAGGGTGATGATGGAAGATTCACAGGGAGCTGTATCTTTGCTTAGGCCATCCAGTCTGAAGAGCCATGTCCAGAACACCTGGTATGGATGAGTCAGCATCTCTGATTCTTACAGGTTGGTGCAAACGGCACTGCCTTATACGCTGTCCCAGGAAGATGCAGGAAACTTCAAACCCTGGGCACTCAGCACTCAATAGATTTTTCCATCAGAGTTCCAGAATCTTGTCCTCCATTTTCCTGTGAACTCATTTCACCTCTACATTTTCCTTTGTATGGCTCTCAAAAAGTGACAGACTGAGACTAGGATGAGTGGGAAGAGGTAGGAAAACCACTGGGTAGGTTCATTTAAGGTGACTTGGTGGAGAGATCTCTTAACAACCTAGGTGACTCCTTTTGTGCACAATCCTTTCAGATAAGTACTTTCTACCTCCTTCACAAAGACCTGAGCTCTAAGAGGAAATGGTGTGCCAAGATCCTGGGCCAGCCCTGCACATCCCCCAACATGATCCACACTTCAGAAAAACAAGAGACTTCAGATAAATGAGGGGAGATATAGTACAATAGCAGAAAGGGATTTGGGGAGGGAGGTGGAGAGGTGAAAAGAGAAACTTGATGAAGTAAACAGTTCAAATAATGCTATGTTCATATATGAAGTTATCAACTCCGATTTCAATAATATGTATAGGAAAGAGGACGGAGCCGGGTGGGATTCAGAGGGAAACACATCAAGTGCTGTGTACATGTGTTTCAATCACTCTGAACCTCATTATGATATATAATTACAATGTACCAATAAAAACAAATAAAAAAAAAGAAAAATACATTAACTGCAGTTTCTGCCTGTACCATCAGATCCTGGAACAGAGGCCATGATGCCACCTACCTAGTAAAATACTTGGTGCATGAATTCCCAATGTAGACAGCAAGCTCACACTATTATAATGAATGTCAGCCCAGAATGGAAGATATGAGGACCACAGAATCACCTACACTCAGATCTTGACAAAGTTCCGTCAAGAGAGAAGTGATCTTCGTCTATTGCCTGTTCTCTGTTAACAGGAAGATCTAAGTACTAACTTTAGAGGAAAGGTATCATTCTGAAAGCCTCAGAGTTTTCCATATTTTCCATTAAAGCAACCCCCTCTGTAGACTGGATCCACCACATTCATGTCACCTGGCAGCTATAGGGCCCTCACTGGAGGAGGCATTTCTCTTCCTAGTGTCTGGTCCTCTTCCTCTTCCTCTTGCATTGCCTCTCATCCAACCCTGGAACAAACTCCTTATACACCCTCAGGAAGTGCAGCACAGCTGGTGATCTGCTGGCCTTAGATAGCAGAACTACTGACCTTGACTGGAGATGACCAAGGGCAGATGCATGCTCCTGTGGGGTTTTCCTGAGCATTTCGTATTCATTTCTTGCTTTGAATTTCAGATCTTTCCTTTCTGCCTCTTCCTGCCTTTAATATTGCAGGTCAATGGTCCTCTGCCATTGCTGTGCCTCACCCTCCCTGCCCATATGAGCAAAGTCTCCCTCTCCCACTCTTTGGGACTCACCTACCAGTTTATTTTTCTTGCTCTTATCACCTTGGCAGAGACAATGCATACCCCTAAATCTCCCAAGATCTCCCTAATGTTTCCCAGTTTCCTGTGCAAGTGGGTCAAGCTGTGCAACCCCTTATATAATTGCCTGGGGGGTACTAGGGATTGAAGTCACAGTCCTTCTACCTCCAAAGTACACAATCAGCCCTTTCTTTTATTTTGTTTTGAAACAGGGTCTTGTTAGGTTGCTGAGAGTATCACTATATTACTGATAGTGGGCACGAACCTGTGATCCCCCTGTCTCAGCCTCTCAAGTCCTGGGATTACAGGCTTTGGGTAATCACTTCTCATGACATGGGTTTCTTCCTGGCCAAGGCATCTGAGAGCTGGCATGCTGTCTTCACCCAGCTCTATGCCTCCCCACTGTGATAATCCTGGAGTTTAAAAGGTCAAGAAGATGATATTGACAGGACAGAGAGGCCAGGTTTCTAAGTCATTGGATGGATTCCTTTCAACTTGCCCTTTCTATGAGCAATGACTAAACAATTGCTATGATAAGCCACTGAGACTTTTAAAAGCACCTCAGCTAGCCTAGCATGCCTATCCAATTCATTCTCATTCTCTCTCTCTCTCTCTCTCTCTCTCTCTCTCTCTCTCTCTCTCTCTCTCTCTTTCCCTCCCTCCCCTCAAGTCCATCTTTCCCTTCTCTGTCTATCCAAGTTCATGTCCTAACCCTGAAGACCCAACTAAAATGCTAATACCACTTCATGAGTTGTCCCTGTTGAAAATTCATTGCTCACATTTTAATTACCTGTAGGGACCTATGCTGGATGAATCTTACAAAATTGCTACTCTTATAGGTGCAACTCTAGTAAAACATTTCTTATACTTTTCTTGGAATGTTTATTTGCAAGTGGCTATTCCCCATTATGACTTTGAATCCCATGAAGGCAAGACCTGAGGTTCTAAATTTCTTTGAAATTCCAGAAAGAAATTCCAATCCTCACAGGAAAGATTTTACAAGAAGAGTGAGTTTCTCATTAGAACATGTCCTTGGTTTATGTCTCTTTTTCTTAAGAGGAAAGATATGTCCTTCACACCTCAAATATCTGGAAATTGGTCTAAAAATCATGGGCTATAGCATATTTTCCAGCACAAATTTATATTTTATTTAAATTTCACTTTGCCTAAAATGGTCAATGGTTATGCTGGAGATTGAACCCAGAAGCATTCTACTTCTGAACTATACCCTAGACCTTTTTACTTTTCATTGTGAAATAGGGTCTCTCTAAGTTACTGAGGCTGGCCTCAAACCTGCAATCCTCCTGTCTCAGCCTCTGAACTACTGGGTTTACAGGTATGTACCACCATACCCAGCTGGTCATGGATTTTTTTTTTCTCTTGAGCATCATCCTGTATATTTATTTTGCTAATTTAAACACACTCACAATTAGGAACATAGGAGTAAATTCTACTTCTAAGAGATAGACTAAACTGTAGTATATTAACTGTAAAGAAGTAATGCATCAAAGTTCTCATCTTCACTAAAAAGACTAAATTTTTTAAAATGTTTGATAATGAAGTCATGTCCCCAGGTTATTGGATTAGGGATAATTCCATCTTACAGGAAAACTAAGAACTTAATGCTAATATCTAGACAGTTGCCATACTATTTCTTAGAACTCACAAATGGGTATTAAAGTTATCTTGTCTTCCACTGATTTTAATCTTATTTCTGACCTAGAAAGTTATTCTAACATTGATATTGTTTTTTTTTATGAGTGATTCATAGGAAGAGTTGTTTGGCTAAAAACAATTATATGCTTTAAAATTAGAAAACCAGGTTATGGTGGTTTAGTAACTTTTTTTCTTTTTTGTGGTGCTGAAGATCAAACCCAAGGCCTCACACATGTTAAGTATTCTACCACTGAGCTACATCTCCAGCCAAAAGTAACTCATGGTAAGAGCTTAGAAGTCATGAAGTTATAGAGTCAGATTTCAGATTGATACATCTTTGTCATTTCTCTGTAAAGTTATAGTGACCTAGCATATAATGTAGTCAAGTCCTGGCTGTCTTAGTCCACTTGGATGGCTTTAACAAAATAGCTTAGTCTGGAAAATTTATAAACACCAGATATTTATCACTAACACTTTTGGATGCGAGGATGTCCAAGATCAAAGTACCAGCAGGTTTGGTACCTGGTAAGGGCCCATTCCCCAGGGATGGTCCTTCTGTGCATACTCATGTGGTAGAAGGGGCAAGCAGGCTCCTTAAGCCTCTGTGTAAGAGTACTAATCTCATTCATGGGGGACCCTCACATCCTAATCAACTCCTGAAGGCTGTATCTCTTAAAACCAACACATTTGGTTAGAGTTCAATGCATGCATTTTGAAAGGATGAAAATATTCAGATCACAGCACTGGTAAAATAATTTATAACTTAAGGTAAAGGAATATGCTTAATAGAAGAAGTTTCATGAACCAAATATCTCTGCCATTTACATGAATGGAGCCAAGGATCAAAACCAATTATGCAACTTGGACTAATCTCAAGAGAATTATGCCAAGTGAAAAGAAAGGCCACTCTCAAATGATTACAAACACCATGATTTCATTTAAGTAACATTTTTGAAATAAAAAAATTGTAGGTATAGGATTAATGATTGCCAGGATCAGGGGTTGGAAGGAAGTGGGTATGGATATAAAGGGGCAGCGTGAAGGAGCCTTGTGGGTGAACATGGCAGTGATTACATGAAGCTACACAAGTGATCAATTGCATAAGGCACACACATGACACTTGTGCTGGAATCTGAGTAAGCTCTATAGGTTGTACCTAGGTCAATTTCCTGGTTTTGATAGAATACTGTAGTTAGGCAAGATGTTAACATTCAGTAAAAAGCTTGGTGAAAGGGGCACTTGATCTGCAGCATATATTTTGCAACTTCTTGAACCTATAATTATTTAAAAACATAACTTTTTTTTAAAAAAAAATAAGAACTTTCCTTGCCACTTTAGAGAAAGGCTTGCAAATAAGGTCAGGTGATGACATAAGTAAGTCAGGTGGTTGGCAACAGGGAGGAAGAAACCTTTGGCCCAATCAAACAGGCATCTATCTCCAGTGCACCACTGTGGAACCCGTGCACCTGAATACCAGGGTCTTCTGAGTGCTACTGTTCTTATAAAATGTCAGAAATCCAAATTTCTGATAAAAATTTGAATTTTAAATAATAATAATGGATTCAAACTTATTTGAACACTGTATAAGCCAAACCAACGGTATGAGAGGGCTAGATTCAGTCCAATAGCCACTTCAAGATGAATTCCACACTCAACAACATGGTAATCTCAGTGCACAACTTTCGCTAGTCTGTGACCACTTATGAAAGACAGAGAAATGGTTGCTCTTGAGACATAAGTGTTCTGCTCAGGCCACTAATGACCGTAAGCCATGAGTCAGTGACACTCAAGGATTTTGGATGATCTTGGCCTTCATTTGATGGTAGCTTAGAGTGATCCTACTGCTGCTGAAATAGCCTGTAAGCTCTGACCAGGACCTTCACAGATGCTTCCTCACCTTGCTCTCTGGGACTCAGTTTGTGTTTTTGAGGTGTTCATTTGTTCTTCCCTTAGCTATCTAAGGTATTTCATTTTTTTAAAGCTAAATGAGATTGACAAAAATTGAGAAACTGAACCAGAATCTGGTGTCTTATGCTATAATTTTCATGATGCTGATACAGTGTCCTGGAGAATATACTTCATACAGATAGATGTCAGTAGTACCAATGACCACTGTGTCCATGTGAAGATGTGCACATCAGCCTTTTATTCAATTGTGGCAAATGAGTCGATCCAATTGTAACAAAGTCCTCATTCCAGTTTTGGTCTTTTAAAGTCTTTATCATCTTTGCCCTACGAAGTTATCAGAGTCCAGACATTCCTTCCACTCAGCTCTCAACCTGGCCAGCTGACTCAAGAGAAATGAAAGGACTTAACTATTCTTCACCACAACTTGGAAAACTCCAAGCACCACATCTGTGAGTCAATTATACCCCATCCTACTTTTGCACCATAAAAAACAGTATTATGTGTAATAATCAAACTTCTATGTCCAAGCTCCAGTAGCTTGAGTACACCCAATTCCTTCATGAAAGGAGTGAGCAGAGAAATTCCAGTGTTTTAGATTTTAAAATTTCATCTATGGACTAACTACACATTATCAAAATTAAATTTAAAATGATTAAATGACTAATTTGCATTAATTCTGTCCTCTTGTCTCCAAAAGTTCACTAATAAGAGTACAGAGAATGTTTTTTAAACCTCCTTTAAGAAATCAGTATTTGTAGTTATTACATAACTACATTCCAATAAAAGAATCTTTTCCTATTTCCCATTTTTTACAATAATATGCATACCTATAAAAGGTTAGTTCTCAGCCTCAAAAATTATGCTAATGTGGTAATAGCAATAATTCAAAGTGTAGCCACTAATTTCTCTGAGAGGAAATATGCAGAGATCCTGGGCTCTACATTTGTTTTCAACTAATTATCATGTATTTACTTTTCCATTAGTCCAATAATTTTTTTCTTTCAATTCAGAATTAAGTAATAAGACATCAAATTATATAAAGGCCTGTTTAGCATACCAGACACACCCCATCATTCCCTCGTCCTCTGATTTACAGCTCTTAAAATGCACAACCAAGAGGCTTCTGTATGCCCTTTCAGATTTATATTCCATCATGTAGTCACCTCAATAACTTGTACATCCTCAGAAGGTCTATCCAGCAATTAACTCCAGTCTTTTCTAACTCATCATCGCATTATGCAAAGTGGATTGGAACACAAACTTTATTAGCAACTTTCAGTTCTAATTCCTTCTTCATCTCCCCACCCCCACTCTGCCTAGTAATGTCAGTTTATATGTGACAAAAGTACTCTGGAAAATGGCAGTTTAAAAAAAACCCCACACTGGACTGGCAGCACATTTAGTAATTGGTCTTTGCACTGTGGGGCACCACAATAAATCGAGATTGTCATATTTCAGCTGAAGCATGGGATACTTTTAGAAATGGAAATGAATTCTCCCTGCCACACAACACAGCATTTTAACTGTGTGTAGGAGGAACAGGCAAGTAAAAATGCTATTACTTTTATTCAAAAGTTTAAAAAAAGAAGACCAAACAAACCAACCTTGAACCTTTTGTTAAAGGATAAAGGAATTCACAGTATCTCTTCTTCAAACCCTAGGAAGAGGAGGGAAGGCATGGTGCAAAATCCTCTCATGCAGGAGTCATGCTGAAGAGGCAAAGCATGATTAAATGTTCATCTTTTTGTGTTAGAGAACCAAGAGGCCTGACAAAGGGTTCTCATAAAACTAAAGGAAATGCAGTCACTGGAAGAAATGTGTCCAATGAGTGTACAGGGAGACCTCTGACCAGTGTAACTGACTTACCAATGTCGGGGTCCACAGCTTGCACTCTGGTCAACAGAGCCTTGGTGGCTGTGTTCTCGTAGACACAGGCAGTATAGTGGTCAGAGGAAAACACAGGGGGGTTATCATTCACGTCCTCCAGGATCAGGCGGATGTCTGACTGACAGAACCTGCCACCCCCATCGGTGGCTCTGGCGATGAGATTGTACACTGGGACCCTCTCCCGATCCAATAGAACCAAGGTTTTTAACTCACCTGTGAAAAGAGATTCAGCATGGTTTGTCTGACATTTAAAAAAAACTGCCTTTCTTTAAAAATCAGGGAATCAATCATATAAAGAATTCTAAATATAAGAAGAGCTAAGGACATTTGGCCCCAGTGCCCATTATCTGAAAAATTGAGCAAATTCACATTTTTTAGGCATCAGGGGGAAATTATGGGATTCTGGATGTAATAACAAACCAGCTGCAGAGCCTTCAAATTAATTCATCCCTTTGCAAAATGTGGTTATTAGGGCTTCTTCCTTTTGGTACATGGAGGAGCCCCGTAGCAAAGAATAGAGAATAAATTGATATCTCTAAGTCATCAGATGGTCAGCAATGTCAATAACTCATAGACCCAGAAGGGCAATCTCTTCGCTTCCATATATTCAGCTTTTTTAAAGAAGAAAAGAAGGCAATCAAAACAGGCTGGTTTTAGTAGACCAGGGTTTTGAAGGACACCAACTGGGCTGGACTGTGGAAGGGCAGGTGGTTGCTGGGGAGGTATGAGATGGGGGAAATTTGAGGAGCTGGGAGCAGGGGACATTTGGCAGCCAGCATGGAGATATGTTACATCTGTATTTTCGTCACCAGAAAAGCTGTGCAGGTGTTGGACCCTAGCCCCTGTGGAAACTTTTTGTTTTTTAAGCATCAATAAAAAAATGACAATAAGCAAAACGAGAAACCGGAATAAATGTAATCCAGTGCAAAGCATGACATACATAGTTTTATACTGGAATAAAACTGGTAGCTATTTGAACTAAGTCACCTATATTTCTAATGCAGTTACCCCTATGGCTTCCTTACTACAGCTGACCAATTCTCAAACATAGCTTGGATCATTCCCCTCTGTTAATCTACAGTGTTCTGCTTTGGCTCCTAGAATATTGGCTCAATTAAAAGACTAGGCTTTCCTTAAAATGATTTCCTCTTTCCTGTCATCAGAATATTGTGCCCAGTAATAGCTCCCCTTATATTTCTCCTGGGCACTGCTTTCATTATTTTTTATTACTGGTTCACTTGTCTGTCTTCCCTACTGGATTACAATATCCCTTGGGCCTGGTTTGTTTTGCTTTTCTTGGAGTCTACCACACAAATCCTACAAAGTGTTTTTATGTCTATTAGATACTTAGTAAATGTTATTGACTGGATAATTATCACAGAGCCCAGATAGCTAAGTAATATATTCCCAGGTAGCTAAGTGGGCTCTTAGCTAGTATGGATGTAGGAGTGGGGCAAGAAAGAGATACTATCCTTTTGAAAACTCAGTAGTTATTATTTACTATGATCAACACAACATTGAAACTTTACAAACCATTCAATCTTTACACATTATTTAAAAATTGCCATTGGATGAATCACTCAATTCACAACACTGAAATAATTTGCCTCCATAGAAAATGACTTTTCCATGAGCTCTGGCCTTTAATGAAGGTTTCCGCCTTTAGTTTACATAATCTTGCACCCTGTAAATTTTACCTGCATATGCAAGCAAATCTGAGGACTCACAGGTTTGGAGAAAAGAGGCAGGAATGTTTAATAAGAAGCAGATAATTGCATAAATAAGAATCAGGAAGGGACACAAAGGAGATTTCAAAATGAAACAATTCTTCTTAATCTGCATTATGCTACAGATTACTTGGCAACTGTACTTGTGACATATCTTCACTGATACCCTTGATGAGCTGATGCCTTAACCCACAGATGTAAGGGAAAAATATGGAGGTGTGATACATGATGATCATAAATGTACATAAAATCAGAGCCAGTTTTATGAACCAAATAAAGATTTTGTGGTCCAGAGCACCCAGACATAATATACTCTTTTTTATTTCTTAGAGTCTTAGATAGCAGAGCATCATACCAAAACTCTAGTACTAATTATCCACTAGTGATGAGAACACATGAGAGTTTAACCCCCCACAGGGACAAACAATGGTGTTTACCCAAAGAATAAATTTCAACTTACCACTTTCTGTATCTAGAAAAAATTCATTGTTTCCAGATCCATAAAGTGAGTATCGGATATCTCCATTGGATCCAGTATCGGCATCCTTGGCACTGACCTTCAAGATGATTTTATTTGGTGGAATGTCTTCAGGAAATGATGCTGTATATGCAACCTGGACAAAGGTGAACAAATCATTAATATTTGTGGGATAATTGCCATATTTAGCATTACACATGATTTCCTTAAAAGTTCTTTAATATAATTTAGCTTCTGCTACTTTCTCCTTCACCACAGAACCACATTACACTACATGATGAGAAATCGGTATACCTGATTCTCTTTCTATCCCATGCCCACTCACTCATAAGCATTTGTTGAGCACCTAATGCATGTTCAGTGATATTGGTGGTAAGAGCACAATGGTGAAGAAAACAGATAAAAATATCTGTCCCTGTGAAACTGTGACACACATCATACATTGACCATGGTCAATACTTCTGTAGAAACCCAGTGAGTTCCTGGGACTCTTTAACTCTTCAAGGAGCCACCATTAACATTTGCCATTAGCACGAGAGATTAAATCTGTTTATCCTATTTTTCTAAGCTACAGAATACTATTCTGATCTCTTGGCCCATATGGTAAGAAAAACATAAATTATAATTTATTAGCAGAAAAAAAAGAAATGAAACCTAGTACTAGGACCTTGCACTGTCATCATGTTTTGTAGAGTAGGGGAAAGTATATCAGTACCAATATTGCCACTAATCAGCCAGGTAAACTAGATAAACAGGTAACTTATCATGTAGAGCAGTTCATTTCTCTTTTATGATACTGCTGATTTAGAGTTATGAAGTCCTTTATGAATTACTTAGAATTATATAATATTAAGATAGTGCTTTGTATTGTAGGGGTACAAAGCAAAATTAGATGCTTGATAATATCATCTGTATTCTTTTCACATTTAAAACATTTCATCCTAGACTCCTTTTTTTTTTTTCTTCTTTAAAATACTTTTACTGGTGCATTATAGTCTCTCATTATAATGCAATTCAGTTATAATGATTATAAGGCAGTGATTATAATGCAGTGATAGTGACATACATGCACTCTGCATTTGGTGAGCTTTCTTCTTATGTCCGATTGGAGGTCTTAGTCCAATTGGAAGTAAGAGCAGCAATTAACCTGGCCTTAAGAAGAAAAGTGAAATGGGTTTTGATTTAATTTTAGAGAGGCAGAGTAAAAAGCAGAGCTTTAATTCCTAAATCTCACCTGATCACACACTGGACTATTGTCATTTACGTCACTGACAGTCACTTCCACCATGGCCTGCGTGACAAAGAGCCCATCAGTGGCAGTGATGTTGAGGAAGTAAATGTCTTGTTCTTCTCTGTCTAGAGGTCTCTTCACATACACCTTCCACTCACTCTGCACCAGGCCTAGGGCAAACCTTCCTCGGGGGTTTCCTCCTGCAAAGAAAAGAGCTTCTGAAGATTTACCATCAAGTGCCTTGGTCTACACCTACCATGAGAGGCTCATGCATGAGCCTATATCACATATGGTACTGAAAAACAAAACAATATTCCCTTCAATTCTCTTATGACAAAGCATGATATTTATATGCCTCACTTATGTGAAAAGTAAAACAGTAACTTTTCAAGAGAATAAAATCCACTTAGAGAAACTGGAGATGATCTCTTGTTTAGTTCCCCTTAAGGACAATCAAATTCAAACTGTGAACAATCAATCGTCTTCTCAGGCTGATACAATTGTCTTTCCACTTAGTCTCAAGAGAGGATGTAATACACTATAGCTCTTGTTACCCAGACAATTTCATTAGCTGTTGATTATGCAATCAAGAAAAGGCACTCAGTCCTATTAAGGAATCTTTTAATGAATTTTTATCATGCAGCTGCGCTCTTCTTATAAGGATTGGAGTTTGGGGAGAAAAGTTTACATGACAGAGGAAGACCATTAGTATTCAATGGTCTTAACAAGAGGTCATTTAAGGAGTAGTTCAAAGAAAAGTACTGCAATTAGATCAAATTTATCAGAGTGGAGCTGGTGAAAGTGGAAGAAAAGTAGAAGAGATGAAGTGGAACTGCGTTTTATAACGCTGAAACACTGACAATGGTCCCGGTCATATTACTTTTCCGCTTCATTAAACTACACAGAGACAAAATCAGCTTGGCACAAGATAGGAAGAGAAAAGAAAACTATCTTGACCTTCTAATCCTTAAGAGGGAAATACTGTCAATTCAAATATCGAGAAGGACTGGGCTGAAAACAACTGGTATGAAGTATGGAGTCAATTTGCCCTTTTACTTTTGAAAAATTTTGAAACAGGGTCTTACTAAATTGCTGAGGGTCTTACTAAGTTGCTGAGGTTGGCCACGAACCTGTGATCTTCCTGCCTCAGCCTCCTAAGTAGTGAGATTACAGCCATGTGCTATCATACCATGGCAGGATCCTTATTTCCTTTAACTCAGCAGTCAACAGGTATTTATCACCTATACTGGGTCACAATTCTAGGCAGCAGGGCTACAGCCAAACACCAGGAAAAAATTCCTGCTTTGGTGGGGAAGTTTACTTTCTAGAGGGGAAGATTGTAATAGTTAAAATAGTTAATTTGGAGTCCAAAACTCAACTCAATATAAATGATAAATTCAATATAAGTAAAGATTATATATAATCTATTATATATATAATGTATATATATAGTATACACACACACACACACACACACACACACACACATATTTACAACCAACCTCTACTCAGGACTTTAAAATTACTGTTCCACTTTACTTTAACCAACCAAGTATTTTCTTTGCCTTGCTTACACAAGCATCTTATAAAAGTCTTTCCCTTGTGTCCTTTAGTGGAGCTGTGAATAATGTGCAGTCTGGAGCTGCCAAATCATCAATTGGTACTTGCTACTACTTCACTGCTAAAATGAACCATCTCGCCTTCTTATAAGAAAAAAAAAAAAAAAAAAAAAAAGAGAGAGAGAGGCCAAGCCTCATGGTCTCACAGGAGAGGTTGAGTAGGAAGGAGTGGACTTCTGAATGCCAGGCTGCACTATGGCATCGGGAAGTAGGCAGTCTGGGAACCTCAATACTGGGAGGTGAGGTGCAATTATGGGATTAAACAGAACCAGTACAGACAGTGCAGAAAAGGTGAGGATGGCACATTCCTCTGGGGCAATAGGATTGTGCCCTTCCACTCTCCAGGGTATTTGTCAGTGTCCAGAGACATTTTTGATTACTGCATTGGGAGCATGGTATGTGTGAAATCTAGTGGGTAAAGTTCTGGGATATTGTAAAAGATCCTACAACACACAGTACAGACTCCTGCCCCAACAAAGAACTACCCAGTTCTAAATATTAATCATGCTGTGACTGAGAAGCCCTGCTCTTGGGAGGCTCAGGGTCCTCCCTGGGATATCACTTTCCTCCACTACTGGCTAGGATTCAATTATGCTTTAGTTGAATATTATTTCAGTGCACACAAATTTAACCTCTCTATTAAATGCTTTCAGTGCAGGCAGGCCCACACCATTCTTTTGTTGCATAAAATGATTAATGGTCCTTTGTTAATCTGAGGCAGAATGGCCAAGTTGTGCTACATCAAAAGCAAAAGTTAAATCTAATTAAAATCAGTTGGTGGTTGGCACGGCTAATAGTAATAGTAGCTTTAAGCTACTTTAAACTTATCACTCTGGTTGTCAATGGGATGGTCCCTTTAATCAGTCTCTGAGAATCCAGAGACTATGTATAAATAGAAAAGTATCCCTCAGAATGCCTAAGATATTTTCTCCCAGAAACTAAATGCAAATAAATCAAAGTGTTGCTTCACTTACCTCTTTCTTTCCTCACTGCTATTTTTCATATTCTAATTGCAGAAATATACACTTTTATGAAAAAAGATAGACTGATATCAGATAAATAAAAAAACACATAAAGTGTTCTTAAGCACGAAATAGTTCCATAAAGGAAAAGGAGAATAATGCTGAATGGTGTGGCAACCCAAGAATTGACATGTTTGCTCTACCTCAGATCTTATTCTGCAGTGATTAATTAACTTTTCCACTAACATACTTAAGTAGATTCTGTGTCCTAGGGGCATTCTAATTAATTCATTTTTTTTCACTCTGAATAATGTGGTTTTTCTAAAGGGAAAGCCACCTGACTGCAAGTATTGATGGATTCTTTAAAATCTTTTGGCATTTTGCTTATGTTCTGGCTTCTAATGCCAAAGCATCAAAATATTAGCTTTAACTCCCCACCCCAATAGTTTTTAGGGAGGCTTCCCCCTATTACCAACCCTTTCCTCTTTGTGGTTGAAGGCCATTTACCACCATAAAGCTACTCCTGATCAATGACAACCCTTTTCACTCTGATAGGAATTCTTCAGCTCCCATAAAGCAATGGTGACATTTTTGTGCCTTCTTGGTGACCTCATTTGTCTATCTTGACTTTTCCAAAGAACTGCTACTTACTGTTCGGAAAGACAGAAAAGGGACCCAAAAAGATGGCGTGGCAAAAGAAATATTTCTTGATTTGGATTTATAATTTAGGATTTCTCAGCTAAAAGTCAAACAATGGCTTCTAATATATGTACCTATGTGTTTTCATCACCAAGAGAATTTGTATGTGAAGCTGAGATCAAGCTCTTTGCTTTTCTTGGCACCAATAAAAAGAGAAAAGGAATATAATTTGAAACACCTCTCCCCACCCAAAAGAGCTACTATTTTAATTTCTCTGAAAAATTTGTTTCCACTAGGGATTGAACCTAGGGGCATTCTACCTCTGAGCTACACTGCCAATCCTGTTTTATTCTTAGTTTGAAACAGGATCTCACTAAATTGCTTAAGGCTGGTTAAGTTGATGAGGCTGACCTTGAACCTGCAATCCTTTTGTCTCAGCCTCCTAAGTACTGGGATTATAAGAGTACACCCCTCCATGCCTAGCATTCAACAAATTTTCTTTTTAATTAATTAATTAACTAATTAATTAATTAACTGTAGGGGCATTATATCTCCAAGCTATACCCCCAGTCCTATTTTTTTTTTTTTTTTTGCGGTACTGGGGATTGAACTCAGAGGCATTCTACCTCTGAGCTATACTCCCAACCCTATTTTTTATTCTTTATTTTGAAACATGGTCTCACTAAGTTGTGGAAGGCCTCACTAGGTAGCTGAGGCTGGCCACGAACCCGGATCCTCTGGTCTCAGTCTCCCAAGTACTGGGATTATAAGTGTGTGCCACCATGACCAGCTAAATTTTATTTTTTAAAATGCTAAAAAGTAACACAAGGATTGGATTTCAACCTGGGCAAACTATTGTAAGCAAACCAATGAGTTTCAGACTAAGGTTGAGTTAACAACAACAAACAGTAGAGATACCAAGTATACTCAGATCATTTACCCATCCCCAGAAGGCTTTATTGCTGTCAGTTTCTCATCTCATCTTCCTTCTTCTCTCTTACTCACTCGCCCACCATCTCCCATTTTCCTTTAGTAAGCAGGGTACACAGTGGACACTGAGGGTATTGAAACATACCTGTAATATGGTAGCTCACTTGGCGATTAATGTCAGAAGTGTCTTTGTCCCAGGTGCTGAGGACGGCCACTACCTCGCCAGGAGGGTCGCTCTCTTTCACATTTCCTCGGTACACCTCATGGGCAAAGACTGGTGCATTATCATTTATATCTGTCACCCTGACAGAGACCAAAGCTGTGGAAGAAAGAGAAAATGCCTCTCCAAGGTCAGAGGCCACCACGGAAAAGGAGAATGTAGGGTCCGTCTCGTGATCCAGGTCCTTTAAGGTACTGATCCAGCCTGTGTTGCCATCAATGCTGAAGGCTTCCATTACCTTTTCAGGTTGGGAATCTGAGTGGAGGGAATAAGTGACCTGCCCATTGGCTCCCCAATCCAAATCGCTGGCTCTCACCTGTGTGAGCTTGGTGCCCACAGGCATCCCTTCCATTATGATGGTCTCATAGCTTGCCGTTTCAAAGACTGGCTTGTTGTCATTCAAATCCAGTACCTTGATATCCACATCCACCGTAAACATAATGTCTACCTTGTCCAGGGGGATAGTAGCTGCTACTTTAAAGTGGAAAGCTGGGCTGATTTCATGGTCAAGGCGCTTATCAAGCTTGATAGTCCCTGTCTCCTGTTCTATGATGAAGACACCCTCTTTGTTATTCTCTGGCCGTTCTCCATTAACTGTGCTGAACCGGACATTCTGACTGGGCAGAATCCTTAGGGTGTCTACTGTGCTTCCGATGGCTGTATCTTCTGCCATAGTAAAAGAATACTGAGACTGGGTAAATGAAGGCAAGAATGTTTCAGGGGGCAGGACGTGGATATAGACAGGAATGAGGGAGTGCTTCACTGGAATGCCCCCATCTACTGCTTTGACAAAGAACGATAGCACCGTGTTTTTCAGCTGATTAAAACTACCCTTTGTAACCATCCAACCATTGTCGGGATCAATTTCCAGAAGGTCAGCCACAGAGACTGAGGCCTCACTATAGAGGGAATAAGTAATCCTTGAATTTGCTCCATCATCAGGGTCCATGGCTTGGACTTGAGTAACCAAGTGGCCCCTTCCAACATCGGCCCTGACGCTGGCTCGATATTCCACTGTCAAGAACTGGGGAGCATTGTCATTTTCATCCACCACAATCACCCTCACAGTGCAAAATGTTGTTCTCCCTCCACCATCAAGGGCCCTCAAAAAAATACTGATATCTCCTTCTAGAGGATTTTCCCGGTCTAGCCTTTCTGTTGTGATGACCTGTCCATTGCTGTCTATGAGGAATCGATCCTTGGCGAAGTCATTAATGATGGCATAGCTGATCTGCCCATATGTTCCTGGGTCCCCATCTGTGGCTCGAACATGAATTACCTTTGTCCCAGCAGCTGCGTTCTCTCTAACTTCAGCTACGTATGTGCTTTGTGAAAATGCAGGACTATATAAGTTAGCCCCAAGTACCCTGATGTGCACCTGTGCAGTGCTGGTGAACAGCCCATCAGAAACAGACACATTGAGGCTGTATAGAGGCTCCATCCGCTGCTTTCGGTGGTTGGACAGGGTGATGACTCCGCTCTTGCTATCCATCAGAAAGCTTGTCCTGTCATTCCCAGATAAAATGCTGTATTCCAACCGGTCAAAGTCAGAGCTGTCTGCATCTGAGGCTTGCACACAGGTTACAAAGTGGCCCCGGGGGGCTAGTTCACTTACATAGGACTCATAAATGAGCTGATTAAAAACTGGAGGGTTGTCATTTATGTCAGAGATGTGGATGTGAACCAGAACCTCATTGCTCAATGACGGGAAACCATTATCTGTTGCTCTGACTTTCAAAGCGCAGTGCTGTACCACTTCATGGTCTAGCATCCTTGCTGTCAGGATTAAGCCACTTGCACTGTCTATGTGAAAATAATCCGTACTGTTGTACGTATCCTGAACAATCTGATAATGTACCATTTTATTGTTTTCTGAATCTGCGTCAGTAGAGACAACTTGCAAAACAGGTGTCCCAATAAGAGATGCTTCTGATAATGTTGTATTGTAGGCAGGCTGATCAAAAATAGGAGGATTGTCATTTACATCATTAACTAGCAAATCAACAGTGACTTCAGCCCTGGCACCAGTAAGGGCATCACTCGCTCTTACTGTCAACTTGTAAACAGATGTAATTTCATAATCCAAAGGACTAACAACTTTCAGGACTCCAGTGTCAAAGTCAATGTTAAACTGTTTGAAAGGATCCCCATCAATGATAATATATATGATGCCTTGGCCTTCTGGACTGGTGGCATTGATGCTTAGAATAGGGGTTTCCATTTGGATGTCTTCATTGACTGATGCTGTATAAAAGGGTTTATCAAACACAGGCATTGCTTTGTTGACAATAGTGATGGGAAGTTCCACAGATGTGGACAAAGAGGGTTCTCCACCATCTTTGGCTAAGATGGTGACTCCATACTCAATGTTAGACAAGTCAGAGTTGAATGCTTCTTTTAAAATAACATTCCCTGAATTGGGATTAATTTCAAAGTGGCCATAGTCATCCTGTAGGATATAGGTCACTTCTCCATTTGCACCTTTGTCTTTGTCAATGGCTGTCACCTGGTATATTAGAGTCCCGGGCTCAGCATCAACTTGCACAGCAGCATAGTAAGGGAGGCCCACAAAGACTGGAGAATTGTCATTTATGTCTTCAATGTTGACTCTGACCACCACCCTAGCCACGCGTAGATGGTCCAGCTCACGGCTGGCTTCCACCACCAACTCATATAGTTCTTGTTCTTCACGGTCAAAGGGAACTCCAGTAGTCTGAATGACTCCTGAGGTAGATTTTATCTTGAATTTATTTCCTGGGTTTAAGATACTGTATTTTAAGGGTTCATTAAGGCGGTTTCCAACTGCATTTACAATAGCAACTTTGGTTATGTTAGTATTGTTCTCTGAGATTGAGGTGGAGTAAAAGCTTTGTGTAAATTGGAGGCCACTGTCCATGGCTTCTTTAACCATGATGGTGACCATAGACGTACCATAGAACTTTCCATCAGACACTTTAACTATCAGCATATAGTGATCTTTGGAGAGGTTGTTGTTTTTTATGGTGAGTACTCCACTATTTGAGTCAATTAAAAAATGATCCAAGCTGCCCTCCATTAAGCTGTAGGTCAGTTCAGGGGGGACTTCAGAGTCAGGGTCTGTGGCACTAACTTTCAGAATCTCCACTCCAACATAGGTAGGGAGCAGTAAGACAGTCTCGAACACAGCTTGGGTAAAAACAGGTGGGTTATCATTCACATCTGTGACCTCGATGTTGACTTCAACGGGACTCTCCGCAGTCAGCTGGGGGCTGCCACTGTCTCTCACGTGCACATGAAAATGGAAATGGGCAATAGTTTCATGGTCCAGGTTGGCGATCGTTCTGATCGCACCTGTGCTGGAGTCCACTGTGAAGAACTTCTTGGCCATGGACTCCACAATCTGATACACGAGCAATGCATTCTGGTTGCTGTCGGCATCAGTGGCTCGAATCACCAGTGGGCTGTTATCCAAGCTCCTGACAATGCTATTGACTGGGGCAGCCTCACTGAGGCTGCCTGAATATTCAGAAAAGAGAAAGACTGGAGTATTATCATTTTCGTCAACAATCTGAATATTGACTGTGGCATTGGAAGCCATTCCTGCCATGTTAGTGGCCTGAATAATGAGTTGATAAGAGGAAGTACGCTCATAATCCAGAGCCTTCCGAGTGGTGACGACTCCAGAATATGGATTTATGGTAAAGATCCCATCGGTGTTTCCGTCTTTGACTTCATAAATGAGAGTAGATTGACTGATGGCAGAAATTAGAATGACTGATGTTCCAATGTCAACGTTTTCATTTACTTCAGCTTGGTAGTCCTTGTGAGTGAACTTGGGGTGAGAATTATCAGACATGGTGACAGAAATGCGTACAATTGCAGTGGCAGACATTGGCGGCGAACCTTGATCCGTGACTTTGACTGACAGGACAAACTGACCCATTGTTGTCATGTCTGGTTCTTTGGAAACAGTGATGATGCCCAGGACTGGTTCAATCTTAAACGTGTTCCCAGTGTTCCCTAAAACACAGAAATCAATGGGGAAGTGAGTCATTAAAATCTTGTTTGAAGGTAAATCCTTTACCTTAAGGTACTTTACTGCAGTGTGAAAAGTAAATGTAACTGTTTGTATCCATTCCTTATTATTCTGAAAAAAAAAATGAGGCTTCTGTTTCCAGGGTATTAAAAAGCAACTGAAATGAATTTTCCAGTAAACTTATGAGTTTTTTTGTTTTTTTTTTTTTCGGTACTGGGGATTGAACTCAGGGGCATTTTACCTCTGAGCTACACCCCCAGCCCTATTTTTTATTCTTTATTTTGAAACCGGGTCTCACTAAGTTGTGGAGTGCCTCACTAGGTAGCTGAGGCTGGCCATGAACCCGGATCCTCCGGTCTCAGCCTCCCGAATGCTGGGATTACAAGCGTGCGCCACCACGCCCGGCAAACTTATGAGTTTTTGATCAGTAGCTTTTTGATTCAGGTAAACACAATAGCAGGTGCAGAAGCAGTAGCACAGGACAGCAGAGTCAAGGTGGGAAATAAAAGATCTTGTAGGAGAGACATTCCTGCTACAAATATGTAGGACTTCCCCATTCCTAGCCATGTGAGAAGAGAGATATATTGGGCTGGCAAATATCAATGTCACTAATAAAAAAAAAATCAGTGCCATATTCTATGTTCTACGTCCAAGAAAGAACATTGGAGAAATAATTTTGAAACATTATCATGTAGTCATTTGGCTTCAGATTATCCCAAAGGTAAGCTTTGCTACATGGGAATGATGCTATTTCACCTTATCATAATTGACTTCTTCCAAAACACCACTTCAGTAAAATGGGTTTTATTAGGCATGGAGAAGTCTTTCCAAGTCACCGTTTGCTTTGTAAGGTGTGAATAGTTTTCTTCTGATCACTCCCCTATTTTTCACTCCTGCTCTACTCCTTCTATAACTCTGAACATACACAGGCCCACATAGACAGAGAAGTAGACATAAAACCTGGGAAGGCAGTTACTTCAATCTGTAGTCATTCTATTCACTCAGTACTTGAAAGGTTTCTGAGAAGTAGGAAACAATTGTCAATCTGAACCAGGCTTGAAACTAAGAACTTGAGGCATAACCCTTATGAAATGGAGATGTAGGGGTTCACTTTGACACATGTGGCATGGTAAGAGCTGTGGGCCATGCCACTGTCCAGGTTTGGAACTCTGCCTCTGAAACATGCAGTGATTTGGAGTCTGGGATTGTTGAGGATGAGTGAAATAAAAGAGGAGTAAAGAATAGGAAATACACAAACTTGACAAATGTAAAGAAGGTATGAGGTGACAGAGCTCAAAAGTAGTGGACATGGGAAGTGACATCTTCACCAAGCTGCTTTATGGTCCCCTCCTCAGGCTCTCTGACATTCCTCAATGTGTTTGCACTTAGATTCTTTAAAATTAAAAGTTTAAGATCCTGGTCATTCAGCTATATTTGGATTTTTCTTTCTTTTTGAGTACTGTACAATGGCAAGCATATTGAATATTTAAATGTCAAAATCGTTAAGACAGGCTCTCCGATTCAGAGGCAGTTATATGATATACTGAACGAAATACACAGCAAATACAGCTCTGTACATATTTCTTCCTACATACTTATTAAATAAACTTTTCCATGCCCAAACAGGAAAAGGTCATATTTATATAAAATCTACTTGAATAAATTATTTATTTGTAAGGAGGAAGCATATCTAATAAAGAGGTCAATTTGATCCCAGCCCCTAAATGTAACACTAAACAATGCTATCTTTGGTACCAGCATGATTTTTTATTCGGTCACCTAAACATGACCATTTTGTGATGATAACAGCAGAGATTTCACTGATGTATGAGAACACTTTTATGTTTTCAGTGATGAGCACTGTGGACTTTGGTATGAGTTCAACATTTGAACCAGCAATCATTTCACTCAGCGATGGTCACCTTCCAGGGATGACACCAATATGCAGCCCTGGGATGATGAATTCTAACTGAACTAAGTCTCTGTGTGCAGTGATTAGGGCATCCTACCTCCAAGTCTCTAGGGAAATATTCCCTCACTACAGCCCAGCAACATTCTCCATTTATAAATAGATATATTGTGTCAGGAATGAAGGGGAGCCAGTTTTTGACCTCTTGTATACCATCATAGCCCTCATGTTCTATGGCCAATGATCAACTTGTTATACCTTCTGGGAACCTGTGCTCATATTTTGGTCCAAAGTGGACCCTCCTCCTCTTCCATTATCAACATACTGACCCTTTTTCTTGGGATTCACTTTCTCTGTGTTCTCGCCTATTCTTGATTCTTTGCAAATAAATCTCAGTTTGTTTCCTTGGAATTTTTGGCTTCTTGTAGACGTCTGGCAACTGGGTAAAAGCTGTGCTTTTGTTACTTATCATTACTTGTTTTGTATACAGCATAGTGTCTGCCACAAAAAAGGTTCTTGAGAATTATTCGTTGAATGATTGAGAGGAGAGGTAGATTTAAAAAAAAAGATTTTGAATTCTCTATCTGTATACATTTGAGGATCCAATATGGCCCTGTCTTCTCTCCATTCTCAGCCTGGTCTCTGCTGTACTGTATTGCTTCAGAATTACCATTGACACTAAACATAAAAATAGGACTAAGTATAAGACCTGAAGCTCTGAACTCAAATTCTGCTTCAATACTTTGGAACACAATAAAAAGCTTCAGTAGGTACTTTAGAGGCCAAGCAAGAGATAAGACATTTATAGCCCAGCAGTAAATAGACTAAAAACCTTGCTTATCTGCGGTTTGCGAGAGAAGTTAAATAAAACATAACATTTTATACAACCACTGGTAATGTGCTTCAAAGTGCTGAAGCATCTGTCATCCGCCTCTCTCTTTTCATCACCTGGAAGGTACTTGTGTGACTAGGGCTAGGGTAGGTTTGTGTGTCCCTAAAGGGACCCAGGGCTTTGAAAGATTGACTGTGTGCATTGTAATTTTCATTAGATTCTTAAACATTTGATCTTAGCTCACTTTTTTTAGATAAGTATTCCTGTGGTGTTCTGAAAATTTAGTTTTTTTTAACATAAAGGATGTTTTAAGGAAACAACTTTTGTTTCAGTCAGTTTAATAAAATGACTGAGAACCATGCCGTAGTCATGGAGGTTAGAATATAAGTGAAGCAGTCTTTCAGGCAGACGGTAAATTAAGTTACTCCTTGAGAACATCCAAGTTGGTTTAAAATTATCTGGCTATATAAGTAAAATTGTAGTTTTAATGACAAATACAGAAAAGCAGGCAGACACAAAAACAAATATTTAAAAATGATAAAGTAAAAAGTAAAGTCTTAACCCCAAAAATAATTAGAATGACATGAAACAATATATACACAAATGAATGTAGGGAAAAGGAAAAAGATAAGGTTAGAGAAAATCAGGGAAAGAATAAAAAGAGTTGTTGGATTAGATGATGTTTTCTGAGATGTTGCTTAAATATTCATTTTTCGCTGGACATGGTGGCACAGGCCTGTAATCCCAGTATTTGGGTGGCTGAGACAAGAGAATTACAGGTTCGAGGCCATCCTCAGCAATTTATCAAGAACCTCAGCAACTTAGTAAGACCATCAGAAACTTAGGGAGACATTCTTTTAAAATGAAAAATATAAAATAGGGCCATGGGTATAGCCCAGAGGTATAATACACCCGGGTTCAATTCCTACTATTAAAAATAATAAATTTTTGAAACGTTTCCCTATATTATTTGTGGAACCAAAAGAACAAGAACTGCAGAATTAAACAAGAAAAATGTACTGTGGTAAATGAGAAATGCAAAATAGTATTTCTAAGCACTAGTTAGAAAACCTCATGGGAAGCTGGAAATGGGGGAGTACACTTGTACAATCCTAGGACCTGGGAGACTGAGACAGGAGGATCAAGGGTTCGAAGCCAGCCTTGGCTACTTAGTGAGGCCCTCCACAATTTAGTGAGACCCTGTTTCAAATAAAAGAATAAAAATAGGGCTGGGGGTATAGTTCAGAAGTAGAGTGCCCCTGGGTTCGATCCCCAGTACCGCAAAAATAATTAAAATAAAATATAATAAAGAAAGCCTCATGGGAACCTATAAAAGCAGTGGGTGAATTCTCTTAAAGCACATGGCTGTTACAGATCAACATCTTTTCCTTTTTCTTGTTTCTTATCTTTTTTTTAATATAAAGTTTAGTATAGACTTATATAAAAATGTGGGTGCCCAATACAGGAGATTACCATTTGATGCAGGGACTTTTTAAAGAAGGTTATTGCCTTTTCTTTTTCTAAAACTTTTAGTCCAAAACTGTCATTCTAGCATTCTTATTTTAATTCAACTACTTACAAAAAATGCTCTACATTTAAATGAAGGGAAAGAAGCCTTTCCATTGCTGGCATGAAAGGAGATTGCATTTGGCATTATGCACGACAGACATAATGTTGCAGAACATTTTGGAAATATGTGGCTTGAATATTCAAAAAGGACAGATAAGGGAAAGGAAAATAGAGCAGATAAAGGAAATTTGTCATTTTAAGGCTCATGGTTCTATCTCTTGCTTGGACATTCATCTCTCTGTCATATATGTTTTCTGGCTATCGATCTTCAAACCATCAGTCAACTATGATTTTGTCTTAGAGATGCTAAAATCAAAATTTAAAAAAAAATCTTAAATTGAACAAAACGTGAGCTTATGCATACATATCTGTCAGGGTAAGCTGGTAATTCAGATCCCATATCTACCAACCTCTCTATTACTCAATTGCCTCCAGTGAAGTGAGTTTGTTCTAACTCTGAGTATGTAGGGATTCTGAAGCCCACAGCCCATTATTGACAAGGAAACAAAGACATGTAAGATTCAATTCCCAGAACAGCCCAGCAGCCTTTAGCTAATGGGAGCTTCAGTTATCCTGGTCTGAGGCTATAACCTATTGTCCCATGGGTAAAAGTCATTGGATTTATTACAGATTTCTTCTCTCTTCTCCATTCCAGGAAAATCCATGATTGACTACAATGAAGGAAATTTTGCTTGATGTCAATAAACAAAATATATTACTGAAATGCCAAGAACTCTATGCACCATTGTCATAAAAACAGGGAGGTTGCTTGGCCAAAAGATTCATTTTCCAGTTCCAGTGGTAAGGCTCTGAATTGCACATGGTGATATACACTACTGAGGCCTGAATTCCATGCATCCCGCTGAAATCTGTGCAGTATAACAGCTCTCACCTGCTTCTATGGTATATATGAGTTCTGCATTTTCCCCTTTGTCTTTGTCCAGAGCGGTCACTTGCAGAACAGCTGATCCCAGAGCAGCCGATTCAAACACAGATGCTTCATACAGAGGGTTGGTAAAATAAGGACTGTGATCATTAGCATCTTCCACATTCACAATGACTCGGGCTAAGTTTCTTCGATAAGGAAACTCCTGATCTCTGACCTTTAGGCAAAATACAAGAAGCAGTAGGACTAAAATCTTAAACAGCAAAGAACTCAATGGCTATATCTGTAGTGAAAATAAAATGAGATAATGCACATGAGGTGCTTGACCCAGTCCCAGGCACCTAGTAGGTACTCAATTAATGGTGGTACTACCAAGTGAGGAAATTGACTGTGAGAAAATCAATAGTGAGGGGCATATCATCTTTACTGCTCAGCTGGATGCCTGGCTTCTGGTCTGTGCTCAGTCTGTAGCTGCAGAACTGATGTCCTGATATCAAAAGCATAGCACTCTACTCTGGGTCCCCTCCTGCTTACCCCTTGCTATATGTGTTTATAGCTGCTCATGGAATGGTGTACAGAGGCTTTTCCAACGGGAAACTAGAACATGGAATTAATGAATACAATGTCGGCATGCCATTCATTCATTCGTTCATTCATTCATTCAGCAAACATTTACTATCACCTATTATCTGTCAATTACCTGGCTTGATTCTGGTGGGTTAGTAGTGAATTGAATAGGGTCCCTGCCCTCAAGAAACTTAGAGTGGAGAACACAAACAGGTAGGTATAATACCCAGTGGTAAGTGCCAACTTGGGATACCCACAAGATCACCCTCAGATTAAGTAGTAAGAATAACTTCACTTAGCATTTATTTTCCTGGAGGAAGTGACAAATACAAGTAAAAATGGTAAAATGGAGGTGATGACAATCTTCAGGCAAGAAGACCCAAAGTCCCAGAGTTAAAAGAGAATCCTGGTGACTGGTAACATGAATACAATCTTAATTTCTTTTCTTTTCTTTTTTTTTTTTTTTGTGATACTGAGGATTGAATCCAGGGGCAATCTACCTCTGAGATACATCCCCAGCCCTATTTTATTATTTATTTTGAAACAGGGGCTCACTAAGTTGCAGAGGGCCTCACTAAGTTTCTGAGGCTGGCCACGAATCTGCGATCCTCTTGTCTCAGCCTCCCAAGTACTGGGATTACAAGCATATGCCACCATGCCCGGCTCTACAATCTTAATTTATAAAACTGATATCCTCAATATGAGGTCATTAGAGAACATTGCTTGATAGCTTTACAATTTCCCCTTGTTTGCATATGGTGGAAGCAGATGAACAGTCAATTCTCTAACCACACGGTTCTGCTACAATTTGATGTAGTGCTAATCAAATGTGTGCTCTTGGTTTGTTCAGTTTTATAACTTCAGAAAAATGTGAGGAAATTAGAAAATACACTGAGAGGAGCCATCAAAGAGAAAGGAGTTTTCATAAATAGTATCTAGAAGGAATCAGCAAAATGACTATAATGGCTTAGCCTGGAGAAAGGCAGCAGAAAGGAGTTGTTTGCTCTAAATATTCACTTACACAAGTGATGAATGGTAGTGGGGGACCAATCCGAATTCTGAGTGTGTTAAGGAAAGAATGAACAGAAGTGACTTGAGGAACCACAAGAATGGAGTTAGTCACTGGCATAAGGTTTCTGCTCTTGAAGAAAATACAGCAAAATCAAAGCAGTGAGTGTTCTACCTTTCTGTAGACTGGTCTGCAATACCCAGGGACCAGGCTGACCTCTTTATTTGGAGATTATTAACATCTAAGTCAGTTCCAACTGAATGCAGCTCCAAGGTTTCAGGAACATTGTCTCTTTTGCATCTTCAGCATCTAGAACAGTGCTTGGTGCACAGTTTGTACTCAAGAACATGTGATGAATGAATGAATGAATGAATGGCCAGAGGGATGGATGAGTGATCTCTGTGAATCACCCCTTCTGTCCCCAGAAACCACAACTGAAGGCATGGCACTTGTTTCCTTTTGTCCAGGAAGGTTTCCAGTGTTGTGAAGGAAAATTAGCATTTAGTGAAACGTTACTTTGAACTACTGCTTGGAAATTCATAGAGTCTCAGTGCACTTTAAACCCAATCAGTGCACAAGATTAAGTCTCTGTCATTCTGCTTAGTCATAAGGAATGCAGTGGGGGCTTTGATAGGCAGTGGCTGTACACTGACCATGAGGTTCTTGGGTCCTTAAAGGGGTAGAATATAGGCATATAGTTTCTTATTAATCTCTACTTCTCAACTACGTGAACTAGTCAAGCCCCACTTTATTTATTTGTTTATTTATTTAATTTATTTTGTGGCACTAGGGATTGAACCCAGTGGCATTCTACTTCCAAGCTATACCCCCAACCTTATTTTTTATTCTTTATTTTGAAATAGGGTCACACTAAGTTGCAGAGGGCCTCACTAAGTAGTTGAGGCTGGTCACAAAATCCGCAATCCTCCTGTTTCAGCCTCTCAAGTACTGGGATTACAAGCATGCACCACCATGCCCGACTTCAAGCCCCGCTTTAAAATTAAAGCAATTTGTACATAATCTGAACACAGATCCAGACTTGCTCTCTAGAAGCTCTAGTGCTGTGTTGAGCTATCTTTTGTGTGCCAGTGTTCCATGCCAGTGCAGTAAGTGATAAATTGTGTCTCTGAATGTTTCCTAGGATTGAGCACTGCAGAGGTTGAGTAAATGATTACCCTTGTGGTTAACTTCTCAAGGAACTTTTTAAAAACTTTTCCACACAGTTTTCTGGATGCAAACCAACTACAGAGCCTGGGCACATGGCACGGCCTGTTCCTTCCCTCTCAAGCCAATCTGTCAGCAGCACTTACTAAGCAGCTAGTGTCTGAGGAACTTATCCAGTATTTCAAGTTGCTGGAAAATATGGAGCCTCTATCTAACAACAGTAGTTCTTTATGCAATGAATGCAACCTGGCAATGAGAAGACCAAATTTACTACTAGTTACAGAATTGAAGGGCCTTATGCTTCTGAAGACTAAGGTGTGTGCCTTGAATGGTTAATGGTTCTGTCAGAACAGCAAATCAGCAGTCTGGTCCTACCATGATATTGAGAATGTGCTTGTCCTGGGCCTCATGATCCAGCCTCTCAGCAGTGTAGAGCACACCAGTACTGGGGTCAATCCGGAACTTTCTCATGCTGATGGAATCAATGCTGCTGTGGACAGTGTAGCTCAGCTTGTGCTTCTCATCTCTATCTGTGGCTTCAATCTGCAATATCTCAGTATCCGGAAGCACATCCTCAGAAATTGTCACATCATAATTCGGCTGAGAGAATTCTGGGCCGTTATCATTATTATCTAGCACTTTGATAAATACCTGCAGTTAAAAGAAGACAAGAGCCATGATGAATGCCAGTTCACTAATC
>PVLC010002452.1:98981-114764 GCA_004027655.1 Graphiurus murinus | reverse complement strand
CTGGAGAAGGTTATCACTTTTTTTTTTTTTTTTTTTTTTGGTACTGGGGATTGAACTCAGGGGCATTCTACCTCCGAGCTACACCCCCAGCCCTATTTTTTATTCTTTATTTTGAAACCGAGTCTCACTAAGTTGCAGAGTGCCTCACTAGGTAGCTGAGGCTGGCCGCGAACCCGGATCCTCCGGTCTCAGCCTCCCAGGTTATCACTTCTAATCAATGCAAACTCCTGGTCAAGATGCCAGGTAAAGCCCACCACCTTGAATGTTCTGGCTCAGTGACCGCTCCTCTGTGGCTCACTCTCACAGCCCTGGGGATGTGCTGGGGCTTCTCCAACAGCAAACACCTGCTGCTAGGACCTTGGAACCCCCGAAACCTTCACGAGAAAGCGTGAAGTGGGAGGTGCTGCGCTGACCTGCTGTCCTTCAGAGGACTGCTGTGGAGGGGTCAGCTGGACCTTGCTGGGGAGCAAAAGTCAGAAGTTCCATGACCTTCCTGCAAAACACTGGGTCATAGCTGGGTGTGGTGGTGCATGCCTGTAATCCCAGTGCTTGGGAGGATGAGACAGGAGGATCGCAGGTTCAAGGCCAGCCTCAGCAACCTCAAGAGACCCTGTTTCAAAAACTAAAAAATAAGCCGGGTGTGGTGGCACACACTTGTAATCCCAGCATTTGGGAGGCTGAGACCGGAGGATCCGGGTTCGCGGCCAGCCTCAGCTACCTAGTGAGGCACTCTGCAACTTAGTGAGACTCGGTTTCAAAATAAAGAATAAAAAATGGGGCTGGGGGTATAGCTCGGAGGTAGAATGCCTCTGAGTTCAATCCCCAGTACCACAAGAAAAAAAAAAACCTAAAAAATAAAAAGGGCTGGGGGTGCTTGGAGATAGAATGCCTCTGGTTTTAATTCTTAGTACCACCAAAACAACAAGCAAACAAACAAAAACAAAAAACTAAAACCTGGGTCACAGTTTTTCCCTTTAATTCTCTATTCAAGGTCTAGGAAAAGAAAATCTCTTCATTTGTTTTTCTCCTCCTTTTCTAACACCACAAATAAAATGAAATCATCACCAGAGATTGCTGGTCCCCTGCTGACCCCAGAGCTTCTGTAGGAGCTGAAGCTAGATGCATGTCTACCAAGTGAAACACCACATTCCCCTGCTTCCTGGGCAGCTCTGGGTGGCTATGTGAGTAGATTCTGGTTGATGGAGTCGAGGCAAAGTGAAAGGAGCCTGCAAACCCATTTCTTCCTCATTTTCCTATTGTCTAAAACAAGAGTACTTTATTTTGAGCCACCTTTGACCAGGCAGGCAGGAGCAAGAAGCCTGGAGAAGGAAGGAGTGATGAGGTAGAAGGAGCCTGGGCCCCTGGATGGTCACGTGGAGCACAGGCACTACCCTGGGTTATCATCCTCTGCACTGTCACACAAGACAGAAATAAATATGTATATTCTTATCTCTGTTATGGAAGCCAAACTGATATTCTAATACTCTCCAATTGGGAAAACAGGGATAGGGAAAAATGGGAAGGGGGGGCTTTGGGCAAGAGGTGGGGAGGAGGATGGAAAAAACCTGCAGGCAGATATGTTATCTCATTCCAATTGCCAAAGCACTGAGCTCAGCCTTCCATGGGGAGATGGAAAAATCACACCCAACCTTTCTGTTGATTATTATGTAAATGTTTGATAGAGACATAAGCATTCATGAAAGGGTATGTCTTTTTTTCCTGCAAGTTCCGATGAAATGCTGTATTATGTCACTGTGAAAATAATTAAGAATAAGACTGAGACCCTAAATTTGTCTTTTGAAGCATTATATAACCCACTTCTAATTATCCACAGTCATTTCACATTTGGGGGAAATGACACCAATTCCTACAATGATTTATGAAACTTGATTTTGGGTAATGTAGTCTATTTTGCCAGTAATCTCAGTTGAATACATTTAGCAAAAGAAACTGACTGGGGTAGGTACTACATAAATGATTTAGTGGTTGTTCCTAAGAAGAAAAAAATCAGTTCACTGGCTGCCTTCCAAGGAGGCCCTAACCCCTCACCCTACATGGATGGCCACCTTAGCTCCTTGACAGACTGACAGCCCATTAATACTGATGGCCCCAATGGGCCATGCTCTGTCCTCAAGTCCTGTGTAGTCTCCTCCCCTTTAATCTGAGCTGGTCATGTGATTTGACTAAGTAAGCAGACCCTGGCAGAAGGAACCTGGTGCTAGTTCCCAGCTTTAGCCTGAGGGCTTGGTGGTTTCTGCCTTTGTGTTATCTATCAGAAGACCTGAGCAGTCCAACAAGAACACGAGCCACCTACAGGAGAGGGAGAGGCCAGTGTCCAGCTCCAAGCTGAGCCAGCCCCAAGCAACCCACCCACCACTGCATACAGTCACAAGAGTGACACGGGCATGCCCAGCAGAACTACAGAAACCTAAATTGCAGATTTATGAACAAATGTACTGATTGTTGTTTTATGCCAGCCAGTCTTGGGATGGTTTCAAATAGTGATAGACACGAAGCACTAAACTTTCTTGAATCTTATGGAGCTCCTATCTAAGGTTTTTAAATGGGATTTCTCACAATTCCACTTGCCACATTATCACCTGTTCTGTTTTTAACCCGTTGGGGTTGCCATATATGGATGATTGGGTTGGGTACTGCACCAGGCAACCCTGCCTGGGGACTGGTGAGACTGTTTGCCTGGCCTTCATCTGGAATGGGCATTTTTCTAACTTGAATGAAGATGCCTGGTAAAGGGTATCAAATCCAAAGTTGCAGCTGAGGATATGACGTAGAGCACTTTCTAGCATGTGTGAGGCCCTGGGTTCAATACCTAGCACTGTACGCACACACACACACATTGGAGAGCTGTCCTGGAAAGCCCTCCTGTAGCTGCCTGCTGCCCTCTTCCCCCTCCTCTCCACCTTTCTCCAACCTGGTCTCTCTTCATTCTTCACCAGTCCTGGCTCTGGTGAGTGACCCTCCCTCCCGCTGTCGGCCCTGCCCATTTTGCTTCCCATCCACCAGAAGCTTGTATATGATGTTCCTGAATGGAGCTTGTGCCTTCCAACAGAGGACTGCCATCAGCCCTCTGTGTCCTCAGACACTAGGGCTGTTTTGGTCTTGTAAGCCTCAGAGGAGCTATGTCTGCTGACAGGCACGTGTTTCGGGAGGTCTCTCAGACGTTTGAGTAAGGGGGACAGCAGAGCCACCTATTCTTCTGCATTTGATCTTTGCACGAGGATGGTGGAGCCCAGTGGCCTTGGAGCTGCTTTTCCCCAGGGTGGGAAGAGGGCTGCGCTCCTTAAGACAAAGATGAAAGATTATGGGTCAAAGACCCAGAGCAGAGGCAGTCATTGTCTAAGCCAGAGAAGCCAGTCTCCAGGGAAAATTCTTTTCCTTACCATTCATAGCACAACCAGAAAGCGAAATGTTCCAACACACAGTGCAAACAGACAGGGGCGACATGGGATCCACGTTGCCGAACCCTGTAATCTGACCCTTCATTAAATATTCAACATAATTATTTGATCTCTTCCTTTTCTCAGCTGCCTCTGCCTTCCTCCACACTCCTCCTTCCTTCCTCACCCACCTCTCTTCCCCTCTGGGAAGCGCAGAGCTGACTCAAAGTCACTTTCCTGTCAGGGACACAGCCAGGATATTTCTAGGCATGCATTTAGGGAGCAAGGATATCGATTGATTTCTTTGAGACAGGACTCCTTATGGGAAGTGCGGTCGGAGGCTGGTGGGACTGAAGGGACCTTGACTTGGAGCTGTGCATTCCACTGAGACTAGTCCTGGATACACTATGATAGAGGCAACACATCCTACTATGGGGATAATAGCGGCTCACCTGAATCCATGCCAGAGGGGGTTGGGCTCCTGCACAGGTGCCCTGGGAGCAAGTGGGCTGTTCCCACAGAGCGGCCAACTAGCATCTCAGGAAACTGAGCCTTATTCAGGGCATCAGGCTAGGCCAACAATGTCCAAGCCAAGTGTTACTAAGGCTGGCTCATTTGAGCTTGTGAATCTTATATTGAAGGATCAGCAGCCTCTTCCATTGTGACCAAATAAAAAATAATTTGCCTGAGATAATAGTTTGGTACCTATATGGAGGGAGATGCAAAACAGAAGTAGATGTAATACTATTTACATTATTATAAAGTAATGATTGTAGCCAGGTGTGGTGGTGCATGTCTGGAATCCCAGTACTTGGGAGGCTGAGACAGGAGAATCAAAGGTAGTCCTACCCCTGCCACTTGCCACACCATGAGTGGACCTGGAAGATATCATGCTAAGATTGAAAGAAAAGTTGTTCATGATCCCACTTATATGTGGAATTTAAAAGGAAGATAAAAGTTGAATACACAGAATAAAGCTGTGGTTACCAGAGAAGGGGTTGGTGTGTGGGGGCGAGATGTAGGCCAAAGGATATCTTACCTCATTTAATCATTACAAGGATTCTATGAAAGAAGTAGTATGTGCTTTTGAGCAAATATTACATGCTAAGCACTCACTCTGTATTGTGGTATTTAATCGTGACAGCAATTCTAAGAAATAGGTGGTAGCTGCTTTTGTGGATGAGGGCTGGCCTGCAGTGCTGGGCTGGGGAGGGGACACAGCCTCTTTACTCTCCCTGGCCAGGTGCTTGTCCACAGTCCTCCAGAGGCAAAGGATCTAGCCTAGGGTGCCTGATTTGGGACTGAAGGGCATTTGCTGTGTCCTCGAAATATCCTTTCTAAAACCCAAAGTTGATTTCACACCCATTTCTCATAGCCAGGGCCATGAGAAAAATTGAAATAAAGCACAATAGAAGCAGTCTCCATTCTAGATAGATTTCCTTCATCCTGCAGAGGTGGTGAGTATTTTTGGAGGGAGACAGCATTCTCTTCCATCCATAGGAGCTGCAGCAGGGGGTGGCTTCAGGCACAGGGCTGGCCCAGCAGGGGAGGAGAGTGGACTAGTTGGGTCCTGTCCATTGATATGCATGGAATGCTCTGCAAGTCAGTGTCATTTTCTCTCCTGGTTCTCCCTGAGTCTGGCCCTTAGGAAGAATCCAGCAGGCAGGAAGGAGTGGAGGGAGAGAGGAGGAAAATTTTAGGAAGGTGGTTTATTCCCTTTGTGATCGAGAAGTTAGTGCGCTTGTGACATTCTGGATAGGAAAGTAGATACAATTTTTATCTATTTACACATGTTCTCAATCCATGTAGAATAGCCACAATCATAAACACGTTAGTGTGATCCACTGAGAAGGGTTGTTGTCACAGACCCTGGATATCCCTGAGAAATTCTGCCACCACTTGTCCACCCTGGCTGCTTCAACATTGTGCCCTAGTAAAGCCAGAGAAATGGGCCAGATAGAGTCTTCCCAGGAGACCTGGGATCTTGATGACTTTGTGTGTCTGTAGCAGCACGGGGGCATATCAGGTTGAGGCCAGAATGTTTAAGCCTTAGACAAGTCTCATAAGCTCTCCAGGGTGTTCCTTATGCATCTGTGAACTGATGACCACTAAAGATCATAATAGAAATGACACTTCTCCTGAGGAAGCAACACTTATTAAATAATTAGTACGTGTAGAAACCTTCTGTCAGCCCTAAAGCCCTCTGCAAAAGTGAGGCTTAATGTTTACACATGAGGAGCTATGTTCCCACAGCGCAGAGGATGCCCCACGCACATGTCACCCTCAGATCAAGTACACTATAATGCTATTATAGACCTACATAAAAAGGCACAGTCACTACTTTAGGGCAGGACATAAACATTTTAAAAATGTCTTTCTTTGTATCTTCTAAAAAACACAAACTCTTCCTCTTTCAAAAAAACGATAAAGGATAGTAAACCTAAGAAATAGCAAAAATTAAGTGTGCTAATACATACCTCCAGCAACACTTTACATACAATTTCTGGGGCTCAGTGTCTCCTGTAAAACCCATCCTAGCTCAAGAAAATGCCTTTCCTGGAGAGACACAGGCTTCAGCTCTCTAACTGAAATCTGGGAAAGAAAGAAATAGACTGTGGAGAGAAATGAGCTCAATAATGATGTTTAGCATCCACCTGAGAAAAACCCTAGAGAGAATGTCTTCGAGACACTAATGTACTTTACAATGCTCTAAAAAAAATAGTTAATGTCTGATGTCATAAATGAATGGCCTAAATGAAAACGTGCTCAGGTGAATGAATGGGTCTGCCCCATATATGCACATGCTCTTCAGTTCACTGATGCTTTTGTGCAAAATGTCTCCGTCTTGATGGATACCTGAATCCTCCCTCCTCCACAGAGGGTGGCTATCCGGTGACAGCTGTGAGGTCCCCTTACCACAGGGTGAGCCTCCTCAGAGCCCTACTTATCGGGGCATCTGTGTGTGAGCTCCTGCCAAGGGCCCTGGCCCAGCTTGGGGACCTGGATTTTACCCTGAGCGACAGGCGTTTTTTGGCTGAGGAGTGTCACTGCCAATTAGGATTTCATTTTGGACCCAGAGAATCCAGTACCTGGGCCGGCTCAGCCATGGTGGAAATGTAAAAGCCAAGATCAAGTCAAAGGGAGACGACCACACCCAGATATGGAAAATGAAAGGGCAAGAACATAACTGAGCATTACCAGACTTTCCCCAGAGCGGGGCCTTCCTCAAAGGAGCACGGCAGGCGTCTGCACCAGATGGTTCACGAGGCCAGCCGGGCACCTGCCTTTGAGCCTACAGTACACTACCTCCTATCTGTAGGTTGTGTATGGCATCTTGGTGATTGGATGTAAGTATCCCCCCCATGAGAGATGCTCAGGTCGCCGGCCTGACCCAGCCCAGCACCCACGGGGATTCCAGAGATCCCAGCCTCCTGGGAGGCAGATGGCTCGGGGCCTGGATGTGGGCTCTTCCACCCCCAGCTAGATCAAGTGGCAGCAGCGCAGGCAGCTGGAAGGTGCCCACGGAGGGAAGTCGAGCACCATGCTTAGAAAGATCCACTCCATCTTTAACTCCAGCCCGCAGAGGAAGGCTGCCTCGGAGAGCCCATACTACACTGGAGCCGGCCCCGGGGTGAGGCTGATCCGAAGCAGCTCCATGTTCGTGGTGGGGGACCACGGCGAGAAATTCAGCGAGTCCTTAAAGAAATACAAAAGCACGAGCAGCATGGACAGCAGCCTGTACTACCCACCGCAGGAGGAGGACCGGGCGTGGATGTACTCGCGCACCCAGGACTGTCTGCAGTACCTGCAGGAGCTGCTGGCCCTGCGCAAGAAGTACCTCAGCAGCCTTGGTGATCTGAAGCCCCACCGAGTGCAGGGCCTGTCCTCCACCTCCTCCAAGTCCTCCAAGGGAGGGAAAAAGACCTCTGGCCAGGCCACCCCCAAAGAAGGGAAGGTAAGTGCAGCAGAGCGCACGGTTAGATGGGAGTTCCTCCAAGAGCCGCAGATACCTATTTGAGACCTTCTTCCCATCCATGCATGGTTTAATGAGCCTGGTACATTCCAAGGACGGGGTCAATAGTCTTCAAAGACTTTCCATCACCTTCTCTCCAGTCTGGAGTGGCGGTGAATTCCATGCTTATTTTTAATGCTGGGGATGTAAGAAGAAGCAGCTAACGGTGTGGGCAGAGCAGCCCGGTGGGAAGGGCACGGACTCTGCGCCAGGTGGTACTGAATTTACATCTTGCACCTGTCATTTACTGCCAACTGTATAGATGAGATAATGCTTCATGGCCTTTGGATGATGGCAAATAATTTTTCAACATATTACTATTATTTCTTTGCTTTTTCTTCTCCTCCTTTTCCTTCTTTGGAAATGATTGCAGGGACATTCTACCTCTCAGCTACTTCCCAGCCCTTTTTATTTTTTATTTTGAAACAGGGCCTTGCTGAATTGCTAAGGGTCTTACTGAGTTGCTAAGGCTGGCCTCAAACCTGTCATCCTCCTGTCTCAACCTCCCAGGTACTGGGATTACAGGCATGTGCCACTAAGCCCAGCCTGTTATATCTTTTTTTTTTTTTTTTAAATTATGATCACATCTAAAACCATCCATTTGAAAAGTGAAAATTTTGCATGGAATACATGATTTTAAATATCTCAGTGTTTAGTTCAGGCTGGCCAAACGACCTGAGGGTTACTCCAGCAGCACTTTGGCGCAGGTATTCTAGTAGCTCAGGTAGTGCACAGAGACAGTGTGTGGCTCTCAGGAGATTGCCAGATGGCTTTGCTGGGCACCGGAGGCCTCCAGCCAGACACAAACAGGAAATGAATGAAGGAAATCACTTGCATTTATGTCCTCATTTCTATTTATCACAGTTTCATAACCATTATCTTTTCTGTGCATTCAAATGCTGCCAGAGTGGAAGGTGAAGAGGAATTCATGTATTACAGAAGGGCAAGCTGAAGCTCAGGGACCCCGTCTCTGCCTGTCTGTTGGGGGGCTCACTTGATTCCAGTTATGACCCCCAACTCATTCGGTTACTCTTTCCTTCATTCCTCAAATTCATTTAGCTTATTTTTAATGCCATAGTTTGAGGCTCTTCTGTTGTGTATTTCCATCAACTGTTCTCCTGTTGCTGGTCTGGAAGGCACTCAGAGCAGCCCTGCCTCCTGCTTCCTCCCGGTCTCAGAGCGTCCTGCAGGCGTACAAGGCCCATTAATGTTGAATGACTGCTTGGACTGCTATCAGATCTCTGGGGCTTGGTCTAACCCAACTGGTTTCAGCTGTCTGCATTTAATACCAGGTAGAGCAGTTTAATAATTGTTCTAACTACAAAAGTATGTCAGCATTGGGACCAGAACAAAAGCTTCCTACTAGTCTTGAATCCTGTGCTGACCCTGTGGCCAGTTAGCTATAGATTTGTGGGCCAGATCTCCTCCCCCATCCTCTGGGCCACCTCTGATGACAAAGGGGGTGGCACGGCTTCTGGATTTCTTCCAGATTGATATTCTGGGGTTCTAAATTCTGATTGGATTCCCTCTGGGCACTGGGCTTCCTTGCAAATGCAACCCTCCCTTGTAGGATCCAGCTGCCTTCCTGTTGAGCTGAGGACGGGGGAGGAGAACAAAGTCAAACAGCCCTGACTAGCTCTATGAAGTGGCTGTGATGGGCACAGGTGTGGGCCTTGCGTGGATCTCCTCAGGAGACAGCTCTTCCCACAGAGTAATCAGGAAAGAGTCTTGAGGGCACGGGCATCAATCAGACGGAGCTTTGATCTTTAGCTTGTCTACACATTACCAGCTGTGCAGCTGTGCGTCTCTCACAAGTGAAGTTTACCTCTCTGGGCCCATTTTGTAGACATGGAAATGATAACATCCCTGGCCAGAGTCAGCAACCCGCTGCATGTGCTGTTGCCTGGTGCACCCTGGGCACACCAGTGTTTATGGACTTGGAATGTTCAGTGCAGGAGTTCTCTTAGCAGGTTTCAGACAAGCCAGCCTCCTTTCCCATTGCTCCTACAGAAAGAGCTGCCTGTGTGCAGGTGCTATGGCTAGCAGGGACCCTGGGTCCCAGTGCACTGCAGGCACAGGCCAGCAGGAGGACGCTTCCCCCCACCCCCATCATCATACTCCTCCTCATTGGTAGAAAACCCCATGATATTCAAGGGTTAGGGCAAACACTATTCTTTTCCCTGTCCCTCCATTATGGGTTGAATTGTATTCTCTCAAAATTCCTTTGTTGAAGACCTATCCCTCCAACCCCCAAACCCCCTTCCACAGAAGGCCCCTTATTCAGACTGCGACTGTTGCTGATGGAGTTGGTTAACATGAGGTCGTGCTGGAGTGGAGTGGGCCCTAAGTCCAGTATGACTGGTGTCCTTATAACAGGATGCCCACATGAAAGTGCAGAGGTGGGAAGAGGCCACACAAGACTGCAGCGATGCAGCCACAGGCCAAGGAGCTGCCGGAAGTTAGGAGGGAGACCGGAAACAGACCCTGCCCTGCCAGCAGCATTGTCTCAAACTTTCGCCTCCATGACTGCAAGTGAATCAGGGTACTGGAAGCCACCCAGTTGGGATCATTTTATTATGGCAGCCCCAGGGAACACATGTTCTCCTCTACAGAATTGCCTTTTTCTCTTCTCCAGCCCTAGACTAAACTCAGATCTGTTCTAGTGTTCATCACATCCTGCTGTGGCTTGTTAAGACATGTCTCTCTGGACTGCGGTGGGGACTCGAAGCAGAAACAGCATTGTTTTCACTTCTTTCTCTCCCTGGAGCATAGCAGTGGATGCCATCCTGTACTCTGGGGGCCTTGTAAACCTCCAAAGTCTCATCTTCTGTGCTATGGACAGGAGGGGCCAGCCTGCCGGTAGGGGCAGCTGTGCTCTCTGTGGCTCCAAGCACCATGGTGGCATCTCCTTCCCCCTCTCCAAGCACCAGCCCCTGGCTTGGCCACTGAGCTGAAGTTTCCCTGTCCGTTCCCCAGGACATTCTACCTCTGAGCTACACCCCAGCCATATTTCATTTTAATTTTTAGTTAGAAACAGGGTCTTACCAAGTTGCTGAGGGCCTAAGTTGCTGAGGGTCTAAGTTGCTGGGGCTGGCCTTGAACCTGCGATCCTCTTGTCTCAGCCTTCCAAGTACTGGGATTACAGGTGTGCATCACCATGCTGGGCTGGCTTTTAAATTATTTAGATTAAGAGCTGTAGCCTTAAGAAATGTATTTTAGATATTGATTCAGTTTATCCAAACATACCAGAGCAAAAGAAATTGACTTAACTCCTGTTTCTTGCTTGGCACTCTGATATTTTTCAAAGTATTCTTTTCTTTCCTTTCCTTTCTTCCTCCTCCCCCTCCTCCTCCTTGTACTCCTCCTCTACCTCTTTCTTCTTTTTGTGGTACTTGGGCTTGAATCCAGGGGCATTCTACCTCTGAGCTATAGCCCCAGCCTTATTTATTTATTTATTTATTTATTTATTTATTTATTTATTTATAAACAAGGTGTTACTAAATCGCTGAGGTTGGTCTCAAACCTGTGATGTTTCCGTCTCTGCTTCCCACGGGCTGGGATAACAGGCATGTGCCACACTGCACCTGACTATTCTATTTTTAAATATTGGTCAGTGACATGCTAATTTGATTTCACAAGCCACTACTAGGTCAACATCTGTAGTTTCTCATGCTCTGGAGTGGGGCATTATAATTGGCTCTTTGGGAAGCTAATGGTGTCTAAGGTAGGAAGCACCCAGGTGCTGGATGGTCTGCCATCCTAGCCCCTGGAAATACCCTGAGCCCAGAAGGGCACCCATGATGATCAAGTAGAGGAAAAACTGTGGACAAACAGAACGGGGCGTTAGCTCAGGGTGGGTGTAGGAAGTGCCCCTGGGGCCCTGAATGATGGGATTGTCACAGGCTCTGTGACAATCTGTTTCTCCTCACAATAGGAAATCATTACAAAATGAATGAAATACACTCTTTGCAGTATTTTAAAATTGAAACAACAAAAACCCATACCAGATGATGTTTGTGTTGGCATTTGATATGAACTACAGTTTGATGTTCACCGTTTGGCTGTCCAAAAGTTAGAATTTCCAACAAAGGGCAGAGTGTACAAGGGAAGTATATTTGCAGTGGGTCCTGTCCTGAAGTGGAGAGCCGCTGCCCTGGGCACCTTGGGTGTTTCTGCCGGTGAGAAGCGGTAACAGTCTCCTCCACACCCACAGCTACTGCAGACTGAGAATCATCTTCAAAACCAACATGCCAGGTATCAGCCCATTTTACAGATGAGAAGTCTGGGGCCCAGAGACACGGATTTATGTAAGACGTGTACCCAAGGAAGAGAGAGCCAGGATTTAAACCCAACCTGCATTTTGCTAGAACTCATATACATAAAACTCGCCTCTTAAAGTGTACAAGTCAGGGTTTTGAGTACATTCATGGTGGTGAATGTCTCATCACAGTGTCAGAGGGCAACGGATCCATTCCTCTCCTCAGGAACTCAGGATCGGAGGGTCCTTGGCTTCTGTGGCAGAAAAGAATTTCAGCATGTGCCAGTCAGAAACAAAGACAGAAGTTCATTTAGGAAAGTGGGGGACACAAGTTCAAGGGAGAACTCGGACCATCTCAAGAGGGAGAGAACAACTTTGGGGTCTCACAGTTCTTATTTTATAGGCAACCCCACTGAGGGGGTGGGTAGGGACACACAGCAGGGGTGGAGGTCTGGACTTCCTCAGAATCCTCAGGTTCCCAGCTTCGATGGGTAGTGGCTGGATGGCACCTGAACTTGACCTTCTTCATGGATCCTTTATTTACTAACTATCTCAGGAATCTCAGATGGGGAGAAGGGTCTTTATGATTAAGGCTTCAGCTCAAGTTAGTACAGACCTAGTAGGGTGAAGTTAAGGATTATGAGGTTTCTAGATTTTAAAACTATAATTCCTGCTTCCTTTCCAGTTTGTCTCTTTTTTATCTATTATTTTTTTTCCTATTTTACCTCAACAAGACATTTCCATAATCTACTTCAGCTCCTTCCTTCCTTCCTTCCTTCCTTCCTTCCTTCCTTCCTTCCTTCCTTCCTTCTTCCTTCCTCTCTCTTTCTTGGTGTGGTAAAAGAAACTCAACATTTACCATTTTTAACACAGCACTTCATAGTTCCTTAACTGGGAACTTTTTAGTGTCCTTGAATTATAGGTAATAAAAGTAATAATCACAGTTAATAAAATCTTAAGAAATTAGTTTTTTCTTTGAGTGATTTTGTATCAACTTTTAAAAGTATATAAGCATCTTTAAGTTGTTTAAGAAATTAGTGTTTTCTTTTAATGATTTTGCATTAACTTTTAAAAGTGTTTAAGCATCTTTAAATTGTTAATTGCCAGATAATTCTAGAGTTCTTCACACTAGATTCTATGAAGTTTTCCAAATTATCATTTATATACAACCATAAACAGTTCATTCAAAAAACTATTAAGCCCCAATTAATATATTTTAAAACACTTATATAAGCTGGTGTGGTGGTGAGTCCCTGTAATCCCAGTACATGGGAGGCTGAGACAGGAGGACCTCAAATTTGAGGCCAACCTCAGCAATTTAGCAAGACCCTTATCAATTTAGCAAGACCTTATTTCAAAATTAAAAAATAAAAAAAAGGTTGGGGCTATAACTCAGAGGTAGGATGCCCTGGGGCCATGCCTCAATGCCAAAAAAAAAAAAAAAAAAAAAAGAAAAGTAAAAATAAAACACGTTACAGAAGTATTGTTAGTAGTGCACTCAATAATGAATTCTTTTAGAAATCGTGGAAGCTTTAAAAATATTTCATTTAAGAATCAGTAGAGTGTTTTTGTACAAGATAATTATTTCTTTATAACATAGTCTTTTTAAGTGAAATACTTAAAAATTAAAAATCATAGCTGGGGATGTAGCTCAGTGGTAGTGTGTGCTTAGCACATGCAGCACCCTGAGTTTGATCCCCAGCACCCTCCAAACAATTAAAATGACTGTTTTAAGCACTTAAATATTTTAATGAACCCTACAATTCAGTGATATTAAATACATTTACAATGTAGTATACATTGCCACCCTCCATCTCCAGAACTTTTCTATCATCCCAAACAGAAGCTCTATACCCGTTAAACACTAACTCCTCATTGCTCCCTCCCTCAAGTCCTGGCAACCTCTATTCCTCCTGTCTCTATGAATTTGCCCATCCGGGTAACTTATATACAGGGTTATATTCTGAGAAATGTGCCTTAGGTCATTGTGCCACTGTGCAAACATCACGGCGTGTACTTACACCAGCTAAGCCAGCTCTGATGTTACCAGGTGATATAACCATAAGGGCCCGCTGTCATTCGTGTAGATAGCCTTTTGCTGATGGAAATGTCAGCGACCGCTGCAGATGGAGCCAGACAGTAGCTGTGCTTCTGTGTCTGGCTCATTTCGATGGCTGTGAGGTTTCCAGGGCTCATCTGTGTTACAGCCAGTGTCAGAAATTCCTTTATGTGGCTGATCATTTGGTTCTGGATTTGGTTTTTGGCTTTTGGTGGCAGATGAAGAGGACATGTTTGAGATAATACTGTCTCTGGCATTTTGGGGTTCTTGCTAAGGACCACTCTTCACCCTTTAGAGCCAGATGACCAGGCTCACAGCCAGCACACACCTGTGAGAACAGGGCCATGTGAGAGGGCCGTGGCTCAGGTGGACCACAGAAGAGCCTCAAGGCTGCTGGCCACAGATCCATGGCTGGCTAGAGAGGTTGTTTGGGGCAGGGTACAGCACCCCAAGGAACACCATAGATCCCATGCAAACCCAGATGATTTGGGCTGGATATTTCCCGAGGCCAAGGTTACTGGTCACCCATCTCATTTATTCTTCCCTGGATCATGCAGCTCTGAGCAGCCTGGATTCCTAATGCATCTGCCTGGACAAACTCATTGCAAAATGAACCCTCCTTCCATATCCCTGACCAAAGAAATTTACCTGCTATAAGAATGCCTTAAAAAAAAAAAACACACACACAGTTGAATTCTAGAGAAAGCCTGCCAAAGGTGATTGAGTTTTAGTTAAAATAGTTTTATTCTGACAATTAGCTTTCAGAATCAATTTTCTATTGAGATTACTCAGTCTTGGTTCATAAAATAAGACCATGTCAACAGCAAACAGAAGGGTCTTTCTCTTGGATGGCAGTAGGATCTGAATCCAATTCATCTGAATAGATTCCAAATCATCCAGAGACAAATTGCACATGAGATGTAAAGTGGGATCTGGATTCATTTGGCACTGCTGGGAATTATTTTTTGGATCTGTTGAGAGACCAATTTCCCTTCCCTTCCCTTCCCTTCCCTTCCCTTCCCTTCCCTTCCCTTCCCTTCCCTTCCCTTCCCTTCCCTCTCTCCCTCCCTCCTTGTACTGGGGATTGGACTCAGGGGCATTCTACATCTGAGCTACATCCCCAGCCCTATTTTTAATCTTGAAACAGGATCTCACTAAGTTGCTGAGGGCCTTGACAAATTGCTAAGGCTGGCTTCGAACCTGTGAACCTCTTATTTCAGCCTCCCAAGTACTGGGATTACAGTCTTGTGCTGGCTGGGCTGAGACTTCCTGCAAACACAGTGATATTGAGATGCAGATTCTCTGTGAGCATCAGATACTAGGGGGCTGGTGGCGGGAGTTTCTATCACTTGGCCCATCTCTGCTTTGCAGAGCTGAAAGGCAGTAAAAATTCAATATGAACTGTAAAGAACATTCCATTATGCTTGGCAGAGCTCTCTGTAAGATGGCAGACAGTATAATAATGATTGATAACACAATGTATGATTCCTGCAGCCCCTCTCAGTCAAGCCACAGGATGTGTAATTATATTTTCTAATCTGTTCTCCAGGCACAGGCTGTTTGCTCTGCCTGGAAACAATGCTTCCTCTCCTCTTGTCCCCTTCCCCTGCATGCTGTTCACCGGGCTGACTTGTCCTTTGAGCACTTCCCCTGGAAGACTGTCTCATATCTATACTCCACTCAGTGGATTTCCCTCCTCCCTGGGCTGCCAAGCCCTATCTCAGCACTCAATAATACACCCACTATGATTGTCGGCTCATTTGCTTATTATCTCTGCCACTGACTGTGAGCTCAGGGAAGGCTTTACATCTTATTGATCTTTATAGCTGGAATCTCTAGCACAGTGCCAGGCACACAGTAGATACTCAATAAACCAACAGTTTAAGATACTCCAATCATAAAAGAAGGAAACAGAGCCAGGTGTGGTGGTGTACACTTGTAGTCCCAGTACTTGGGAGGCTGAGACAGGAGAATTGCAGTTTCGAGGCCAGCCTCAGCAACTTAGTAAGAGCCTGTTTCTTTTTTTTTTTTTTTTTTTTTTTTTTTTTTTTTTTTT